>WAAG01006056.1:54812-72721 GCA_013390105.1 Tichodroma muraria
AGAGAGAGAGAGAGAGAGAGGAGAGAGAGAGAGAGAGAGAAAGAGAGAGAGAGTAATGCTGGGAATCCCGGATTGCTGAAAAGGAGAGGAAAAAACCAACACAAAATTGCTGCCTGAGATGATTAAAGACACTTCAACATTTTATAGGGAACAGCCTGCAAAACTGCTACAGAAAATGGTGGGAGATAAGGCAGCAAAGGAGATGGTTATCAGAGCAAGAAGTTGACGATATTTTTTGAAAAATAGTTACTACATGAAAAATCCTCTCCTGACTCAAAAAAAAAAAAAAAGAAAAAAGGAGCTAAGAGCAGATATAACCAAGGAATGTATAGATGATCAGTGTCCCATGCTTCATTCAATCAGGCAATCAAGATAATTAGAAAGTATGGGGAAGATTGATTAATGGCCAAGACAGACATTGAGTTGACCTTTTCTATATTACTACAGCAGTACATTTAAATAGTCTCCACTTAGTAGGGTTTAAAATGGAAAAGTGAACTGTTATAGGTACAGTAAATGTGTAACTAAAAATGCATGATCTAATACCCCTATTCTGTAGCTTGCTTTCCACCTTTAGTCTCCACACTATCTCATCTGAACATGAATTAGTTTAATTTCTTGAATCCATGCTCTAGCAGTTACACTAGTTACTATCTTAAGAGAAACCAATGTATTTAATGGTAGTAGAATAGATATAGTTTAAAATGTTTTTAAATTGAAAATATGAAAACACAGGGGTCAGTGCTACTTTGTGAATTAGCATCAGTTTTGTTATGCACAGGAGCAGGACAAGAGAAGCTGAACCAGACTCCTCATACTGGGATCTCAAGATTCAGTGGTAAGTGAGGGAAGGTATCCAGGACTTCTTTGTGGTTCCTTCTGCTTAGGAGAGCCTGGCATGTCCTCAGGAAGGTAACCTGGGCCTCTCCTTCATCACGTGAGAGATTTTGGCTCAGTGACTGTCCACAGCTGGGGCCAGTGGAGCAGCAAGTGTCAGATCAGAGCCCAGAGAACAGACGGGAATCGCATAGGCAAAGAAACTTTGTGAAGGCATCTTTACAGCTATTAGCCAGCATCTTTAGCCAGTCTCCTTGGTGGGAGGGGAGGGCTCCCAAACAGGCTACAAGGCAGGCACAGCACAAAGAGGACATCACGCAGAAGAGGCTTGCAAGGATTTGTGATAAAATCCCATAAAAAGGGATCATGAGCTAAAACGTGTGTCTTGCAATGCTCACCTGAGAGGGGCTGAGAACATAACACTGGTTACAAGTTTCAAGAGCTGGCTGACTTGTGCCTCTGGGCTAATGGTGTGGAGCTGGACACCTAAGCAGCAGACTTCAGGGCACAGGAGTGCTGCCTGGGTCATGTAGGAAAACTGAGTGTGTCCAGGGAATAACCCTCTTACGAGAAGGGTTTAATTTACCTTTTTTATACAAAACATTCTTCTTTCTGGTGAGAAACACAGTGAGCTGGGCTCTATAAGGTGACCCTAATAGCAAATGTAAACGAGAGGCAGAGGTGGGTACAGACACTTCTCAGCACCAGAGTGTGGGAATGATGCAGGATTTTGCCTGGAGGCAACTCAGTGCAGAAGCGTTGTCAGATCTCACAAAGACAATGTGTTGTGTTTCCTACCATCAGCAAGGGCTGGACCACAAGCAACGTGGGCCTGAGCACTGCTGAGTCTGCTGTGGAGGGCCCAGTTTCCCACAGAGATTCAGTGATACCTGCTAAAGAGTCACAGCATTTTCTCGGATGCTGAACAGAAAAGTGGATGCAGTGCTCAAGGCTGTTTGATGAACAGTGCTTTTCCTCACAGGCAAATCTGCAGGGAAAAGGGAGAGAAGTTAATTAGTAAAACTGGAAGGGATTTAGAAAAATAAGTATGTATTTGTAGAAATCCATTTATTTCACCTGCATTATACCAAATAGGTTGGTGTGAATTTTCTTCCAAAGGGTGTCTTTGCAGAAATTTACAGAATCTACAGGGAAATTGACATTATGCTTATGACATTAAGCAAAGTTTACAACTACAGAGTAGTGTTTCAGGCAAAAAGTGTTATACGTTGTTCATTTGCAGTAGTCAACCCCCCTCCAACTACAGAGTTGGCCTTTTAATTTTGTGAAGTTGAAAACATTTGACATATTGCATGAAAAGTCTTCTTCTGTGAGTTGTCTACTAAGCAGAAATAATCTTGAGCGCCAGCATTGGGTCAGTCATTCAGCTCATGTAACCCAGCAGAACTCCTCTGGTGTCAATAAAACCACCTTGATTTACAGTAGCAGGAGATCTGAGCAGTGTATAGCTTTGAAAAACTGAGGTGTACGTTTATTCATTATTTCAAAGGTAGAGGCTTGATCTGCTCTGCTGAGACATAACCTTGCTGTACCAAACAGCTACGCTGAGGTCTCCACAGGCTCAGGAGCACCAGGGTTTGCTCCCAGACTGTACTCTACAGGAACAGCTCCTCATTGAGTAGGAGCAAGTCCAGCACTTCCTGAGGAATGCCTTTTTATCCTAGCCCATCAAAAACTCACTTGCAATGGCAATTAATTGGTTCTGGGATGCCCTCCAAAGCAAATGGCCACATCCAAAGCCCTCTATTTTGCTGCTTTCAAAGGGCACCAGCTTCGTCTCAAGGGTGTCAGTTTTGAGACTGGTGCTTTATATGCATCTAGGTCAGATTTCATCTGTGACCAAACACGTGAACAGTGATCCTGTGCTGATCTTGAAATGGGTGTAGGGCCATGTGGGGGTTTTTGCAACGCCACTGCTCCACTTGCTGCAGCGTGGGTGTGAGAGTGGTGAAAGTCTACGTGAGCACATGGAGATGCTGGTGCCTGTCTGCCTTTGCTGGGCTGGACTGAGCCCTCATAGCTCTGTTCCTAGAGCACTGGCAAGGAGGTGAGGATCCAGAGCTGATCTTACTGACAGTGTAGCTCTAATATAAATAAAAATGTTTAAAAATGACTAATAAGAAAACCTCAAAATATTAAAATGTGACTGCCTTTAAAACAAGAGGGCAACAAACAACTGTTGCGAAGACTGCAGGAGGTGCCAGCGGTTAGAGCCAGGTTTGGTTTAGTGTTTATACTGCATTAAATGCCACAGAGCCGGGAATTCAGTGTAGTGAGATGCAGAATACTTCTGTGCAGTGCTGAGCATTTTCCACTCTCATTTGACTTCACTGGAGGAAACTCAGGGAGCTCCATACCTCAGAAAGTGACTGCAAGCTCTGACATTTGAATCACACTAATAAAGTAGTTTTCCTTGGTGGGATGTGCATTCCCCCTCCCCGTAAGTTTCAAATAATACTACTTCTTAAAGTAGGAACAAACATTTTACTTATGGCTAGAATGCATTTATTGGTAATTTTCACATAAATCAACTTATATGAAAATGTATTCATAATCCAAGCCTTCTCTACAGTGATAAAATGTTTCTGCTTCTGTGGTAGAAAATAGCTTATTATGCAAACAGCATTGCTAGTGTTACATTATGCATGGGAGTCACCTGGAGAACATCACAAAAGCTTCAACCAAAAGGAAAAAAAAGAGGGGAGAAAATCGGGTATTCCATTTACTGCACCACTTGCCTATTATAATTAGCTGTAAATGAGCTGATATCTGTACTTTGAAATGTGTTTCATATATGCCTTGGTAACATTATACAAATAAGAAAAGCAGAAAAGCAGAAGAGAATGAAAGGATATGAAACTCACCCAGAAATGGCCTTGAAAAATGTCACCCCAATTAAAAAGGCAAACGCCAATTGCCATTTTTAAACTGGTTAGTTGTATTTACTTTGAGAATACCTTGGTTATATTTATATTCTACTTGATTTAATTCAGGATGCTGCAAGTTCCCACTGGACTGTCATCATTATGAATGACATTGTTGAGAAGTCTGATTAAATAAGATCTGCTCAGGCTAGAACCCGTATTATCTCAGATGTATTTTAAAATAATCACGGAAAGAAAAAAAAATAAATTAGTCTCAGCACAGTCATTCAAGGCCCATTGTCTCATGTGGCCTTTCTTATTGAGGATTAAAATATTAGTTTAAAAAAAAAAAAGTGGAAGGATGAGAGCAGCCCTGTGGAGAAGGGTTTGGGGGTGATGGTTGGTGAAAAACTCAACATGAGCTGGCAGTGTCAGAAAGCCTATGGATGCTGGGCTGCACCAAAGCAGCGTGGCCAGCAGGTGGAAGGAAGTGATTGTACCCCTCTACTCTGCTCTATGAGACCTCACCTGGAGTACTGGGTACAACATAAGAAGGATATGGAACAGTTGGAGCAAGTCCAGATGAGGCTGCCAAATTGATAAGAGGACTGGAGCACCTCTCCTGTGAAGACAGGCTGAGAAAGTTGGGTCTGGAGAACATCCTAGAGAAGAGAAGGTTGTGTGGAGACCTCATAACAACCTTCCAGTATCTGAATGGGACCTACAGGGAAACTGGAGAGGAACTTTTCATCAGGAACTATAGTGATAGGATAAGGAGTAATGGGTAAAAATTGAAAGAGAGGAAATTCAGGTTGTCTATTAGGAAGGAATATTTTACTGTGAGGGTGGTGAAGCACTGAAACAGGCTGCTCAGGGAGATTATGGATAGCCCAACCCTGGCAGTGCTCAAAGACGGGTTGGTTATGGCCTTGAGCAACCTGGTCTAGTGGGAGGTGTCCCTGCCCATTGCAGGGAGGCAAGGGGATAGCTGGGACTAGATGATCTTTAAGGTCCACTCCTATCCCATTCCAATTCAAAGATTTTATGATCACTGCAATAAGGGTAAGTCCTCTGGAGACAGTGAATTCTTATAGTAGCTCTTGTGGTACATCTTTTAGGAAGTTCTAGACAGACATCAGAGCAGCTTTTGCCCAGAGCAGGTTTATAGTAAGAGTTGTTTAAGACAAGATGCTTTTTAGTCTGAGGACTGGTATTCAAGTATTTCTGAGTCTTTCACAACCTGCTCAGTGTATAACTCCCTGCACTAACACTAATTTGTCCACTGTCTTTATGTCTCCAGTGTTGTTACATCTCTTCCAATGGACACACTCACTTTCACATCAACTTTCACTGGAGAAATTCCTTTGGCTGCAGTCTTCTTGTAGATATTGGACAGATATTTCCATTGTCTTCCCCAATCAGCTTGTAAACAGTGACTTCTCTGATGGCTTTGGCTGTGCATTGAAAGACTAATATTTCCATGAATCACTTGATTCTGAAAGCATTTGGCTAAGCCTGAGCAATCTCATTTATGATCTTTTCATTAAATCAGCATTTGTGATAAGAGCAGGACAAACATAAGCAGGGCTTCACTGGCCTTCACAATCGTTTAGAATTGCCTGCCAGTCAAGAGAGGAAGTTAGCCCAGAGAAAAACAAGCTGACACTGAAGTGAGGAAGGGATATGCTGTGCACCAAACCTGGTCTCTATGACTTGCTGTCAGCCGTCATAAAACGCAGCCCTCAGTGAGGGTGAGGGCTTGGCTGCGCCGCTGCCTGCAGCCGCTCTGCTCGTGGCACCCACCAGATCCCCTGCTCCGAGGCTGCCTGAGACCTTGTGCAAATCCCTTCAGCAATCAGCGCTTTGCAATGGTGGTGATCCCCACACAGTCCCTGGCACTTGGACTGGGTCTGGTCAGGATGGACCATAGCTACGAGTTGCTGCTTTTTCTAGCCCAACACAAATTTGCACTGTCATTTCACATCCCTGGCAGATATGGCTGTAAGTTCACAAGATCTGAAGAAACAAAGAAGTTATACAGAGAATGATATAGTGGCCTTCCAAAATCCTGAGCACTGAGGGAGCTGACCTAGTCACACAAGTCACTAGGCATTTGTTGGCCCTGGAATCATGCTCTGACCTGGGAGAAGGGAGGCTGGTAATTCCTCACTGTGTCCAGCTCTTCTGGACTCTAGGGTTTAGACAACCAATTCTGCCTCATGAGGCATCACGTCAACATCACAATTGTTTAGCTTAAGAAAGAAGCTCCAAGGGGTTCGAGCTGCAGGGAGCTGTACCTTTCAGCATGAGCCAGTTCAGACCAGCTGCTAGACAGGAGTGGTGTCTGCTGCTCATCAGTTGATCTCAGGTGCTGAACAAAGCAGGTGTCTTACACTTTTTGGCTGTGCAGGGCTACTGAATGACACAAGGTAGGAGGAGGAGAAGCAGCTAAGAAAGTATCCTAAGAAAAAGGCTGGTAATTGAACATTACAAGTCTCTGAAAATTTGTGGATGATTGAATACTGTTTAAAACTCACTTCACCATTGACAAGATATGGGTGCTGGCAAATGAGAAGATAATTAAAATGCAATTTCGGTTTTGGCAACACTTTGATCAGAGCTAGGTCATGTTTTCATTTCATTAATGGTTTTCACTAAATTCTTTTTTGGAGACATAACTGGGAAGAGATGAGAAATATCACAGAAGAAAAACATGTTACTAACATTGCATGATATATTATATATGAACATATGTAGTATATGTATGTTCATATACATATATAAATGCAAGCATATGTGTATGTATACCTATCTATATCTATAAAAACAAGAATCAAAAAGAAACACAAACTAATTTAAGGCCAAAAATCCTGAGGTCCAAAGTCCTTAAAAAGGGACAAGATCATGACAAGAATCTGGGCAAAGTGCTCACAGGAGTGTTTGAGAAGTTAGAATTAATCTGTGAAGAAAATAATATTTCTAGAAGTGACAACTGAACCTGCATTTCTTTTCTTATGGAGGCTACATGAGGTGACACTATGGCTGCTAAGAGAAGTACAGAATGTTAGGGGAAAAGAGAGTGACAAAAAAAGGTCTTCCTCTGGGAATCCAGTGAAGAAAAGGCTGCCTGGTGTTCCAAATCTCAGATTTTTATCCAAGTAGGAAATGCTTGGCTCCTCCCCCTGGATGGAGCATCTCCCAATGGGATGATGTAGTTTTATCAGTCATTAAGTGAGAATCAGTGACCCATTAGCAGAAGAAATATCTCTGAAAGAGGATGGGTTGTGGAAGAGATAAAGGAAACTGCCCCACCTGTTTTTTTAACAACTGGCCCATGGACAGAGGATTACCCCACCCCCACCCGGTTTTCAGCAGATGGTGATAGAATACACACTGCTGGTTACAGCTTGCACTGAAACCCAAGACAATCAAGCAGTGCATATACAGATGGCAATAACAAAAACTCCTTTACAGGATGCTGAAAACCCTGCTCCTTTCTGAGTCCAGCATAAGGAAGATGATTTTTTTCTGAAGCATAAATGGTGATGACCATCCATTGGAGAGGGCATCGGACTAGATGACATTAAAAGGTTCTTTCCAACCCAAACTTTTCTATGATTCTATGATCCCTCCTGTGTGATGCCCAGCTGACTTTGCTTCAGCATGAAACCTTGTGTTTGTATTCCATCAGTCTCACAAATATCGTCTTGAATTACTCAGAAGGTTTTATCTCATAACCTATAAAAGTGAGAAGTCCTTTAACATTCAATATAACCAGCTTAGTTTAATTAGAAATTAGAAGAAATGGGTTTGAGGCAAACTAGAGAGGCAGAGGCAGTTCAGCGGAATGACCCTAAAGTTGTGACGTCTTTGATAATTAATTACTTCTGGAGAGAGGCAGTAGCTGAACTGGAAAAGGTAGAGCCACTGCATCCCTGCACCACCCTCCAGAGAGATGCTACAGATTGTGTAAGCCCCACTGCAGGCCTTCAGGTCTGGCATGGAGGCCAGAAGGATCACACTTATTAAGATACAAGCTCATTTTTCTGCTCTTTTTAGCATTCAAATGCCAAGCACTAATGTGCTTAAAAATTCACAATATTTTTCCATTTTTCTAGGTAAAAGGATGGGTATGAAAAGAAATGGTCTGGTACTGACATGACTTATGGTGAGGTAGAAGACAGCCAGAGAGCAAGAAGTGGCTTCAGGGACTGGAGACTTTCTATGAGAGCCTCCCAGGGAGTTAACTGAGATTTTATGATGCTGACTGAGAGTCAGAGACAAGCAGGAGTTACTGTGCAGGGATGGAGGAAGGTGGAAAGAAGCCTTTAGAACCATGATATACAGTGTCCTTTCAGGCTGTTAGATGAGAGAGAACAGTGGTGCTTCAGACACAAGGCTGGGCACATAGGGTAATAACTTGCTGTAGTCAGACTGCAGTGTGGGATTATTGTGGCTTTGGATAACAGCTATTAACTATTTTTAAGGTGATTGATCACTTTTATCATTTTGGTTATGGAAGGAGTTTCACAATCAGAGCTAATCATGGGGTATTGCAGTGCCCCTGTCTGCCTAAATGCTGAAATCCAGAGATAGATTGTGAGATGATTACAAAAATTGCAAGACTGTCATTTCCATATTGAACATGGACTGGGCAAAAATCATACCACGTGTATTGCTGGGACACCACACATAAGGGAAAACACTTAGGAAGCTTGCTTGCAGCTGCCTCCAGAAAGGGAAACAAACAAGTTTGCTAACTGTTCTGTTTAACTTTTCCAACACACGAAGTTTCTGCAGTTTTAAGCTTGTGCTGCTATGCAACTCCCATGGTGTATGGACGTTTGGGTTCTTTGGTACAGGCTTCTGCCAGCACCCATAAGATTCACTGAGGTTTCATCAGAGAAAGCTCAGAGAAAGGTTTCCCTGTACCTGTGTTAGAAGTGAGGAGTAATAAAAATGCACCTTATATGCAGAGGAATGTAGTCATGTGAAGTGTTGCATGGGCAAAGAGACGCATTCAGTTGTCTCCAGAGCAGCAAGATGCTTTCCAAGAATACAGACTTCCATCATACTTTCTTGCATGGTGTTGTTATGGCCTTTTAAGAAGGTTTCATCTGAGAAGACTATTTGATGAAAAAGGAAAAATCCATACTAGTTAAAAATTAAACAGGTTTTCAGAGAACTAGTTGGATCAGACACGTAAGTTCTAGGCATGGAAATCTGATCAGAAACAAAAGAACTAATCCATGACACACTGCAGTATCACATGGCTGATCCTACATTAGGATTTGAGATGCACAGAACATATTAAATTAATTCACATCTATACCTTGATATTCTCACCAGCTGTGGATAAGAGTAAAAAGAATAACTGTTGCCCCTACACTCAGCATCAGGAAGGTGGCATGAAGGAAGCAGCTCTTTCTGTGCTTTTTCAAGGATCACTTTCTCTTCTTGAAAATACCATGAAGATCTGCCAAATAAAAATAGTGGATACCCACCATAAACAATGTAATGGTCAGTTCCTAGAAGGAAATACATGTTCAGCTTAGCCTTGCAGAATTTTTGTGTTTAACAGTAAACAAAATAGAAATAAGAGGCAAGAGACTGCATTAGGACTGGACAGAGTGGGAAAATACCAATGACACAGGCATGACATTTCAGGCTTTGATTGATTAGTACAAATAATAAATGGTGCAATTAGAATTCTGCAACTAAGCAATGTACTATGGTGCAATATTAATAGCATGCCAAAATAGCAGTGCATGTATTCACCAGGGTGGTCTCTTGAAATGCTTTTTTCTGCAATGACTGACTGCTACAGGAAGAAAGGCATCTCCCAGGGCAGCTAGTCGGCATCAGAGATCTCCTGCAAAGAAACCTTTCATTGTCATTGCTATGCTTGTTAGGTTCTATTAAATAGAGACCTCCGACAGATCCTACCTCACATCTTTCCTAGTATTTTTGCATTTTCTTACTAGGACCATGGCCTCTTCTGTCCCTAAACTCCAATGTTTTCAGAATCTGTTTTTCTGCACAACAGACCTAGTTCTGCCTTGAAAATACTACCATCATAATCCACGAACGGGAACATGAGTAAAAATGTAAGCATTGTGTGGTCTTCCTGGAGCAATGGGTTCCAGCTCAAGCCCATGTACATGGAGTGCCCAAAAGACCCCAGACGTGGGCTCTCTTTGTGCTCCTTTGTCAATGTGGATGACCACCAACCAGAATTTAACCCCTCAATTCATTGGTCATAATACATTCATCTTTCACTGATGCAAAAAAAAAAGTCCTGTTCATAGATGTTATACCAGTGGATAGAGTGATATGTACATAAGATGAATTTGGGGTTAATTTCTATAACTAAACATATCTGCCTTGGGAGAAGATAATTTTACAGGGAATGGAGAGTCAGTGTCAGCTGGTGTGCCCAGATTACAGACTGCTTCCTGAACAGAGAGGAAAACCAACTCTAAAGTCTGTGAATGTGCATGCCAGCTAGATTAGATTTGTACTGATAGCTTTTGTTTCCGTTCCCTTCTCTCTTGCCTGGTTTAATATGCAAGGCTATATATGGAGAAAATGTGTCTCTGTGCTGGCATAGCAAAGATAACCTTGAAGAGTATAAATGAATGTACGTATTGATGGAGCAATTTGTGTTTTTATTGATTTCTTGCTGTGTCTTGCTGAATTTCTAGTATGTAGCATAGGCTGTAACTATTTTGTTATGAAGAATGCTACAGAATGTATTTTCCCACACCAATTCTGAAGGGATATGGGCAATTTATACATGAAAATATGAAAGAAAATGTACAGTATATATTGATTATTATTATTCATTACTATAAGTAGGGTTTTGGACTGCAGCTAGAGATACTTGAAATCAAAATGGGGTAACATACTTTCTGTATAGGAAGGCTGAGCTTATGACATACCAAGATTTTAAGCTTATGGCATACCAAGATTTTTTAGATACCTAAAATACATAGCTTTTGTCAATGTAGAAAAAGTTGAAGGTGAAATGGTCACACAGTGACATATTCCAGAGAAGACAGAATATTTTTGTAGAGCAATGAAAAATGATGTCAAAATGCAAATAGGTGACTAGGAAAAACAAAGGCTGGGCTGGCTCTGCCCGGGGGGATTGGGCTGCACTGGAGGACTGTTTCCAAGCAGGTGAAGTGGGGCAAGGTGTCATCAAGATGAGGATGCTGGTCCTGAGGCAGGAACCCCTCTAGGCCCTGATCCTGCATGTTTCTGGGTCTGTGATCCTTTCTTGAAGCCGATCATCTTCAGTTATCTACACAGGAGTCTGTAAATTAGGGATGTAGCCTACATTGGTCATACAGTGATTAACAGCATTAAACTGAAGGCTGTGAGTGTCTGTATGTGTAGCTTGGTTGGATTTTCTTCCACTAATCCATGTTTTGCAGTTCCTGCCCCTGCCATACACTCTGCCTTCCCTGAGTAGAGAAGCAAAGCAGAGAAATGTGTTGAGTTGAGTTGAGTACTAGCTCTGTGCAGCCTTGTGGGCCTTGAGAGTGGGCACTGCAGACACCCCAAGTGCTGTTTAAGGCAACTCTATTCCAAACTTGAACCACGTCTCCCTTCAGCTCAAGGAGCAGGAACTGCACCTTTCTTTTCTGGTGGCTCATGAACAAGTGAGTCCATCCTGCTCTGGAAATTAATGATCCTTGAGACACCAGTCTGAAAAGAGAGCACTTGCATTTGGTCCAGTATTTGCTCTCTGAGAGTACCAGAAGTGGATGCCCAAGGAACACAAATAGCAGTGCATGTGTAGCACGATCCTTCCTTTTAGATATTGAAGGACTTTCTAAACTAGAAGTTGCCTCTAAACTCATGTTCAGTAGGCAGCAGTAGCACCACTACTATTCATATGTCCATGAATATGTCCAATCTCTTCTGAGCTCATTTTTACTTGGCCTTTGTAACATCCTCTGGCATTAAATACCACAATTTAATTAGACTTTCTTTTGAAGATCTGGGCCTCTTGTTTGTAAATGAGAATAGATGGCAATTAAGAAGGCTTTTAAAGTGGAGAAGGGAAGTCATGAAGCTGCTCACACAGATCGGATGTCTGAGGGTGAACACTGAAATGTTGCGCAATGCCAAAGGCCTGAGCGACTGAAGGTTATGACTGCCAAAATGGAATAGCAGTACTTCCCCAGTTCTTGCAGGATTTGCACTTACAGGAAATAGAGATATTAATTATGTGACAATATGAGAATGTCAGAACAATGATTTATTGTATGATGTACATTATCAATGAAGTTTTGGGTCATCATGCAGGTAACTGTGTATGATGACTGCCTGTAAATGAAGACGGTTTTTTCATATTACCTTTCCATTCATCTCCTTATTAAGACTTGAACTGAACTGTCTTCAGAATTTGTGTATATCACGGGTTTGTACCACTGTACTGTGGTAGAATATGTTCCTGTTTATTCTCAGCCCTTTGTCATTGTTCCTCTCTATATATTACATTCTTAAGACAGCTACAGAACCTTATTTTTGAAGAGTGACAATCTAAACCTAAGCAAGCTTTTAATTAATTTATTAATGGAGAAATACACAGATTTAAGCACAATGACTTCAAACAGAGCGGATTTTATGCGTAGGTGAGCTGCAGAGCTGTAGGTACCTCAAGGCAGCTCATCCCTGAAGGGGATCACCAGTGGACAGAACTGGTGACCCTTATTGTAACCTGGTGAGCAAAACATGTTGGCACATCCTTGCAGGAGAGCAGCAATGCTGCCAACCTCTTCTCCTGGCAGTTTGCTTGGTCCTTAACATTGTTTTTTTAAAACAAACTCTTAGTGTCTAAAGACCTTGGCTTCCTTCCTCCTGGCTAAGTGTCTTGTAGGGGTGACATCAGTCTCACAGAGGGAGGGTCTCCACTTGGTGTCAGAGGCTGGAGAGGACCCAGGGGCTGGCTACCCTCGCTCTGCCTCTGGCCATGCCATGGATCCCACCTTTCTGAGCACTTCTATTTGAGTACTTTGGAAAGGCAGATTCTATTTAACAGCACTCGTAGAGAGAAACTCGTGGAGAGAGGTGAATGGGACCAAAGCAAATTTGATTGCATGGAAAAGCTTTATTTTCAGTATTCTGTTTTGGGAAAGAGCTCGTGGATCTCAATCCAGAGGAGAGGAAGGGCACCCTTCCAACAGGCTACCTGAGGGCTGGTCTAAACATTTCCTCATCTCCATCCACACTGATTCAGCTGGAATGGACATTGGAGCCTTCCTGCATTTGCTCACAGGCTCTGCCTGGCTGAGCTGATGGACTCAGCTGAGCTGGCATCCAAAGATATCTCCTTTCAGGTGTCTCTGTGGAAAGCTGGAGCCAGCCTTGGAACCAACCCTGTCCTGCAGCCCTGAAGCCTGGAAACCTTTTGATAAACTGCTGCCCTAAATTCAAATCTATCAATCTTTGAGACACCATGTCTTCATTAATACTGCTACTGAAGGGAGCTGAGGGGTGATGCTAAGGAGCTAAGGACAGCAAGTTCCTGCAGAGTTGACAGTAGGACTGCTGTCTTTAGTGAGAGCTGTGCACAGAGTCCTGTTTCTGTGGGAAACTCTAGTGTAATTTCCATACTGTGGAAGACATAGAAAAAAATAATCCTGTGGAGAAAGATAGCTGAATGTTCTGATTGGCAAGAATTATGTTTACAATTTTATTTTTGATTAAAATTCCTGAACTAAATAACTTGAGGATGAAATCAGTTTAATCTAGATCAAACATATTGCAACGGATGTTATAACTTTTTGAAAATGTTTTACTAACTGAAGCAAAATGTTATAGAAAATCTTCCTGCAAGACATTTCAGTATCAAGTTGGGGAATTTTTCTAGTTGAAACATATTCTGACTGAGTGCTTCAAGCACACTCTATCTGTTTTGAATGCACTCTTTAAGTGGTTTTAATGCACTTTCATAATTTCAAAGAAAATCAAAAAAGAATATTCAAGATAAAACAAACTCTTTCTGGGATTTGGAATATTTAGCAATAATGGGCAACACAAACCCAGAAAGTATTTTTAAAATGCCTTCTCTGTACGCTCCTACTGTTTCACTCTGAAAAGAAATTGCTTTTGAAAGCTATCATCCTTCTTTTATCTAATGCTCAGATGTTACCGTGCTTTCATTAATTTATGCTGGCAACATTGTAAAACACCCCTCCAGAAGTACACAGGAGGGGGAAATTTCCTGGAAATGTTTCACATCTCATGGACCATTGGAACCATTTGCTTGCCATAGAAGAGAGTTTCCTGTTTCCATATATTTCTCTTTAGAAGGAGTAGAGTGGTTTGGTGACAAAAAGGCTCTCAAAATACATCAGTGTTGCCAAGACAGAAATATAAAGCAGCAATTTGAGGATCTTGAGGGCACTATGCAGACTATTAAACTAATGGAACAGCTGTTGCTGACAAAGGGGCAAGGTTTTCAGGGCTTTGGGAAACTCTTGTAATTACTTGTTAGGCCTGGTAGATTTGTTGCAGATGTTGGAAATTCAGACACTAAACTGTTCAGCAACTAAATAAAGTGAATATTTTTTTAAAACACCCCAAATATTCAGGGGGGATGTATTGACCATTATAGATGATGATTACAAAGGCCATTTAATGGTCACTTGAAAAACGATGCCCTCTCCTGCCAGATCACCAGCTCATCCATTCAGGGCTGTTGATTATTACTTCCATATCCGAGTCTTTCCTTCTGCTAAGAGTTTGCACCAGTTCCTTGAAAAGGTAGAGCAGAGACCATTGCTCCTCATTGTGGGTTTCATGTCCCCCAGAGCATGAAATGCAGTCAGAGGGCTTGCAATAGTCAGAGGGCAATACTTAGTGGCTGGAGAGGGTAACATGAGAAGTGGGAGGTCTGGGGCAAGAGCCCAATTCAGCTTAAGCCTGCAGCTCCAGTCCAGCAAGATTGTCCTGCGAGGCCACTGGGCTCACTGTGAGCTACTCTGGTTCTGACCACGGTCCAGAACACCCACTGCTGACTGAACTGAGGTGCTGGCTCTGATGGCGTGGTTCAGGCAGGTTCAGAGACTAGTGGGCAGGAGATCTTTGGGTTGTAGGGAGAAGAGTGACCAGGTTTTGGTGGTTCATTGTTCTTATACAGAGAGGGCCAATGTGTGCTGAACTGGAGGTTCATCAGAGCTTCTCCAAGAACTACGTTGCACTAGGCCAGCTGGATACTGGGTGGGGGTCTTTGGATTTTAGAAGACTCCTGGTATTTAAGACCATATATTGTCAAAATGACAAATTTGGTTCAGTTTGGGAAAACCAAGACCTCAAAGCCTCTTTTTGATCATCAGTGTTTCAAGGCAAGTGCAAAATTGAATAAGGTAACGTGAAGAAGTTTGTGACTTGAGTTCATAGTATCTTCCATAATCTCTGTCTGAGAGAGAATGGTCCATCTTTTCTGTGTCCCAAGGACTTTTCTGTGCTTCTACCTGACAACGATAACACAGTACCTGCTGTTGGGACTTATTTAAAAGTGTTGTGATTTGGACAAGACAACCATGACAACAGAAACCACATAAAATTTTCACTTATTTTTACATAGATATCTAAAGAAAGATCCTCCTGATGTGAAATAATTGTTTTTTTAGTACCTCCTAGATGATTTCTGCTTCAGAATCCCATCAGTTTGGATCTGTTTTGTTGAAATCCATAGAATAAGCAGCAGTTTGTTATTTCCAGACTGGGAAGGAAGCTCTTGAAGCACAAGTCTGACTTTCACTGTAAATGCTTAGTACCCCCCCTACTGAACTTAACAGAAATTTCTGGAATCCTAGGATTGGAGGTTTTGTCCCTTTTTTTTGTGTTTGTTTGTTTGTTTAAATTATAATAGAACATTTTTAACTAAAATGCACCCAAATCCAAGTATGAATGTAGATAACTCAGAAAATTAAGAACTGAAAGGCTGTATTTATATTGATTCTGTGCTTTTGCGAATAATTATATGGTAACAAAATGCTTAACTAATGCTACCAAATACAAAAGAAAGAGGAAAAAAAAATCAATACTTATTATATTCAGACTTAGAATGGTCAAATATCTATGACCACTTTTTGACACATTTGCCAATATTTCCTTCTGGCCTCCTGTTAGCAGCTGTCTGGTGAAATCTGATGAAAGGACAAAAAGGGATAAATCCATCCAGGGAACTTAAGAGGAATGACTCTGGGGACATGTTCAGTCCATTACGGTGAGCAGGGAATGCTGATTGGCATGTCTCCAACAACAAAAGATTGTATCCAAAGATGGAGAAAATACATTCGGCACATATTTTTTTTCCCCCAAAATATATGCAGAGCAATGCATATTGTGTTTTCAAGAATATGATTATCTTTAAAAGATAAGTTGCTTGGATAAATTTTTTTATTATTCTTGGTTTTGGATTTGTAAGTTGAGGGAAATTCCCCTCGGTGGAGGAATTTTTATTTTGTTTCGGTCTGTTCTAGGAAGCCTTTCCTATTTATGATAAGAAGAATGGAGTCTTTAGGTGTTCAAATAGCATAAAGTAAAATGTAAAGTCTGGTCACTACAAAGAATCAGGACAACCTCCTCAGGCTTCACCTTTCCTAGAGAAACAATTTAGAAATGCCAGTAGATGTGTTTGAGACATGGCTAAGATCAAACCTAGAAGACATCTTCTTACTCAAATCAAATCAAATATGCTTGTTTACAAGTGAACCCCCCAAGGTTCCTGAACTTAATTCTTTTAAAATTGTCTCCCTGGAAGGTCAATGAGCCAGAGTAGGAGCCACCCCATTGCTCTTTGCTTGCTCTGTGGCTTGTTCAGAGGGGTCCAGGTTATGACTAAACCTCTGAAAGCATTGAAGTGCTACAGAGATGAAAATAAATGCTATGTTCTTTGCTTAAACTTGTGCTTTGGTCTAATTAAAAAAAAAATAAATTAGTCCTTCAAAATTATAACTACCGTCTCGGAGGGACTGACATACTGAAGCTTGCCAAAAGTGAGATAGAATTGCCAAGAAGGGAAAAGTTATGTGTGAGAGGATATGTCTTCACACCTTTGGAAGGAAACTCTGGAGGATCTGAAGTCAGGATGTGTAGCCAGACAATTGTTCTTCTGATTTTTGGGCATGTTTTGAGACCCTACTTTACACAGAATGATGTCCTGTGTCCTACACTTCAGAGTGACAGAGAAATAAGAATGTTAAAAATGGCCACAATGCCACCACCTTCCTATTCACAGTTTTCCTCAACAGGTATCTGGTACGTGGTGTTACTGATAATGTAGGCAGCTGTCCAAGATTCGTTTGTACCGAGGTACTGGGTTGTTTTATGTCTCTGAAAACTGGGAATATCACAGGAAAATATCTTTAGCAAGCAGAATCCAGGTTTCTTCTAAATCCTACTTCTATAACCTCTATCACCATTACCCTTGGTCCTATTACAATGGAGCTTGCTAGAAAGTTTGTCCCTCTCTTTCTTGTAAGCCCCCTTTGAGTGCTGAAAGGCTGCAATAAGGTCTCCCTGAAGCCTTCTTTTCTCCATGCTTAGCAGCACACTGCCGGGTCGCGTCCAGCCTCTCGTCCACCAGCATTCCCGAGCCGTTCTCGGCAGGGCTGCTCTCCAGCCGCTCATCCCCCAGCCTGTGTTGATACTGGGGGCTCTCCCGACCCAGGTGAGGGGCATTGCATTTGGCTTTGTCGAGCCTCCTGAGGTTCCCATATGCCCACTTGTTGAGCTTGTCCAGGTCCCTCTGGATGGCATCCCGTGTCTCAGGCGGCGTAACCCGTGGATTGCTGGGGGTGCCCTGAGGCAGTGCACCCGACTGCCCAGGCAGTGAGCGAACAGGTGAGCATCTGCCAGGTGATGCTCACGGGGGGGACACGGCGGGACAAACGGGAGTGTGACGACGGGCAGGACTATGTTTAGGACGCGACATTGGCCGCGGTGTCCCCAGGCCGGGCGGCCGGGACGGCGGGACCCGCACGCTCCGCAGCGCCGCCAGAGGGCGCTCCCTGCCCCCGTTTGCGGCGCTGCGGCAGCGCCGCCGCTCCCGACTCGCGGATCCCGGGAGAGCTTCCGAGCGCGGGTTTCCCGAACTGAAAGACATCAGCACAGGCAACAGAGCTCCCAGAAAAAAGCAGCAGCGTGTATAGAAAAGGCGGTTTG
>WAAG01006056.1:72776-94696 GCA_013390105.1 Tichodroma muraria
TCCTTCATTGCATTCCATCGTTTTGATAAATCGTTCTGGTTTTGGCTGGGGTAGAGTTAATTTTTCTTCAGGGTGGTTAGTATAGGAATTTTACCCTTCCGATTCTCTCCTTTATTCCACCAAAGAGAGTGAGTGAGAGGCTGCGTGGGGCTGAGCTGCTGGCCGGGTTTAAACCACGACGTGAATACACAAAGCTTTTCAAACAGTTTTAGGGTCACTACTGCAAATACGGTGCCCAGGGAAAAGAGGCTTATGAGTTTTTCCATAAGCTCTTCATTTTAGGAAGTAACTAGCAAAAATGGAAGAAGAGGTGGTCTGAGTCTCTTGTGGGGTGCCTGCGGGTGGGACTCGGCATGGATTTGACGTGCTTCCTCCTGCTCCCGTCTCTCCCCTGGTGCTTTAACTACGACTAGTTGAAAAGGCTTTCCTGTACTTGGAATAGTTTTTATGGTGGCTGAAAATGCAGATACTGAGCATACTCACCTTTACCTCAAATGAAAGAAGCTGTGGGTGAAATATAGCCTTGAAGAAGCTTCAGTACTTCATGAAATCTTGTGAAAAGTACAAAGTTTTGCATTAATACATCGAGTAAGAACATAGACTTCAGAGAGATTTTTTTATTTCATGATTCTCTACGCGAGATAATTTGGGGCCTTGAATACATAGGTAGGGTATGCTGTACTTTCCAATTCCAATACTTTTTAATTGCATCAATACCTTTGGGATGGGTCTTACTGAAAAGTTGCCTGTCTTTTAGCTAATAGAATATAGACTTAACTTCAAATAAATATGGATGCTTCTGCCCTAATGGTGAAGTCAAACTAGCCAAAGTACTAACCTGGCTGTCTGAAAATAAAATAATCTCAAGAAAAACACAGTGGTTTTAATTTTTTCAGACTACAACCGGTGTGGAAAACTCCTGTAAATGTTTGGGATGCATTAATGTTTTCCTGATTCTTCTAGTTATGGTTTTTCAGGGCACAATTCATATTTGTTTGCAGACACTGGCAGGGCAGACGGTGTGCTCTGACAAGCTGCAGGCACACGCTGCTTCAGCAGATTCCAGGGATTTGTTCTCACTGTTTATTCCAAAAATAAGCACATCTCCTCCTAATAAATGTTGTATGCAAATGTGGTTCAGTCATTTCTACATGAGATTCTAATTCATTCATTTAGAGATGTTCATTTTGTAGTGTATGCAAATTTGCATATGTAATTCAGTGAAGGCAGAAGCAGGCAGAAGCAATCTTTTATTCTCATCACTTCTGACATTTTAATCAATGATTTATGTCTTATTCTTACATTTTTGGCCCTCTCTCGGAATGCTAAGGCAGATTATTATGCATTGATATTTCTATACATATATAAAGCTCATTAAGGTTCTTTGACAGAAAAATGGACAAAGTGCAGGAACAGGGGGCAGTCATTTGGGGGCTTATGCTTTACCTCGACAGGCTGGTTTTGCTCATTTGATAAACAACTTTCACGCGTTAATGTTGCTTCATCTGTGCAACAGAGATAGCACTGCCCAAACTCAGAGGTAAGACTAATTGTAGTTTTTAAAGCTTCTTGAGCTACCTGGCTAGAAACTGCTATATAAATATTCTTCTGGTCACAAAGAAAATGAATGAGGTACTGTCCTAGGTAATGGAGATGTCATCCATTATTTGTAGGTTTTGTCTATGTCAATGGTGTCTGCAGAAATGGTAACATCTTTTTGTAGAGACTACCCCTTGTAGGTATTCACAGTCACACACTCACTGACTTTTTGACAAAACACAGCTTTTACTGCTATTTCCTTCTTCTGACTTCATTGGCTTTCCAGATCTGAGGGACTCAAGTGAATTTTATTACCTCCTAGGCACCATCAACAGAATAATTTATCTAGTCTCAATGCCAGTCAGTCATTCCTCTGTGAATCCTTGGAGGGCAGTTGAGTTACAAAGATGATTGGGAAAGGCCAAATTGTAAGACACAGAATTATAGAGGAGTAATTTTAAAGGCCTGATTTAACCAACAGACCTTTACAACTGGGATGAATATGTGAATAGAAAGAAATCAGCTGGGATCCCAGATTCCATTTTGAGTCTAAACCCGGGTCTCCATTTTTAGAGGAGGGATGAAATAAAACAACAAGGGATTTTTTTTTGAAGTATAACTCCAATTTAAAGGGTGAAAATATAGTCTGCAATTCTTTCAGAGCTAGAGCTTTGCTTACATGATTTTTGGAAATACATTTGTATTCCTATATGCAATAAAGTCAGACTTGCTCCCTGCAGGAATCCAGTTCCAATTTCCACAAGTGTAAATCCATCAATGGTTCTTGTCAAAAGCAAAATCTCAAGCATGTCTACACTTAGAAATGGGAACTATACACTTATACTTTGTGCTTAGAGGTGTGTTTTTGGTAAACGCCACACCATATTTCTGGAGAACACAGGCATATATGAGAAATCTATTTATTCTGTAAGAGTGCTGCAGCTGAAGTTCACGGTGTCCCTGTAAAAAGAAAATTTCTGGAGGACACCTAAAGTCACAGTTCAAACACTTTTCATCAGAGTAGTTCCTGAATTACCCCTGCTGCACACTCCAGTCTGCATCCTATGTTTGAGTAAATCCATGTGACTGCAGTTGCTAAATAGTTGGCCTGAAGTAAGGATGACAGTCACAAGAGTCACAGAAGATACAACTGAATATTTTCATTGTAAGAAAGTGCAGCCTGGCATCTAATTCTACACAGGTATTGGTAAGAGTCCTCTGATCCTCAAATATACCCAGATAATCTTGATGTCATGCTGTCAAGCCCAGGATAATGAAAATAAACAAGATAAAAAACTAGTATTATGAGTTTCTTTCTAGTAACTATAGTAACAAAAGTAAACATTTTTGACATTTGTGTAAAGCTAAACAGCCTTAAGAGAGATGAGTGCACATCTGTCTGATCTTGGACATGTAGCTTAAAACAGTTCCTGTTGCTACTAGTGAAGAAATGTACGAATTCTAGGGAGGTGCTCAGGAGTCAAAAAAAGGTGGGGAAAATAGGCACTGGAATATCTTATCTGTGTCACCTCTTCTAAAATAATTACTCAGACTCTTGTTTTCTCTCCTAAGCAAACTATTGTAAGAGTTGTCTAGTTCCACAAGGATAGACAAGTATCTTGAAAATAAAATAAAACAAAATAAAATAAATTATTTTCAAAATGCTATTATTCCAGGGGCTGGAGCTCTAAAAAGTCATTGTCCATACTCTTTCTCCTTGTCCTTTTCCTGACAGGTGGGAAAAAAAAGCTACAGTGTTTTGTAGTGTCAGGAAATGCATTTTATTCTCACATTGCCTAAACATTTCCTATGTTATATAGACATTCCAAACATTTTTATTTTATTTCTCTCTATTTTGGTTTAGTTTATATCAAGCGTGAAAAATGACAACAAGGATTGATGTCCTTGTTTTTTCTGTTGTTACTGAGACCAGACCTCAGAACCACAGAGAGTTGGTAATGTGGAATAAAGGAAATAAACTCAATTCTAACTGTAATATTTTACTATTTCTTAACCTTTGTGCTACAACACCCTCCAGCCTTCCACTTTCTGAGGGGCAGAAGAACACCGACTCCTGTAAATGGGAAAACAGAAAAAGGAAAGAGATTTGGACTGTGTAAAAGGCAAAATGACTTCTGCTTCTGTATCAGACGCAAACAAAAGAGACACATTTAAGTTAGGCTCGCATAAATTGTGTTTTCAATTGCAGGATGTATGGTGTCACAGGAAAGTCATCCCAGAGCAGCACGCTCTGTGCTGCTGCTCCCTCCGCTGCTCTTGTGGACCAGAGCTGCTCACCCGGTGCCCCAACCTCTCAAGTCATTTGAACATTTCATAAAAAAGCTGCACTTCTAGAAGGTTTGATATTTTTTCCAGTATCCACACAGGTCCTAGCAATTTATTTTTTGGTGGTAAGTCCTACTCATTAATTGAATTTCAGAGTTTTCCTGTGTGGTTTTAAAGGTAATTTGGCCGGAGGTAAGACTACAGACCCCAAGGGCTGTAGCCAGCATTTGTTTCACATAAGTCACAGCTTGCTTTAGGTTATATTTTCTTTGGAATGGAAAGCTAATTTGTTTAGTTGGTCTGAGGGCCATCAAATTGGACCATACTGTCACTGGTAACAAAAACAAGCTCACAGACTGCTCAGGACATCAGTAAAAGTAATTGGTCAAATTACTTCAGCCAGCCATAACTCTAAAGGTAGACGTCTGATAAGTAAGTCTTCACCTTTCAGGAACTATCAGTTCATACATAATTCTTGACATGAAAGGGCCTCATTTCCACAGCTTTAGCACCAGAAGGGTTTTTTCTCCTTAAAAATAACAGCTGTGCACAAGATAGCACTGAAAATTTTACACCAGTAGTTATTATCTTACTGAATCATACCTGAAGAACTGTTCTCATTCACTGAAGTAACACCTTTTTCAAATCAAAACTTAATACTAATTCCAAGCAAAAGAAGCTATCACACTTCTATCTGCTAACAGTAGGATGAAATAAGTTTAATTATTTAGTAAAATTGTTTGTGCACAAGTGGCTTCTCTGTCATCATTATGTCTCAAACTAACAGAAAAAAAATCTTAAACTAAAAGAGTATATTAAAACTTATGAGTTATATGGCCTCTCTTTTTAAAATTTTTATGCTCCACTTCACAGCAATGTGAAATTTTTTTAAGGAGCAAGACATGAATAACACGAGGATGTTCCCTCCGTTGCTGGAGCAGGTATCACCCAAAACCCTCTGGTGAACAGTGCAGGTGGGGTCCCAGGTCTGGTGTCCCTGGGACTTTCCTCTTTTGCTTTAAGATGGAAGGAGCCCTGTCACAAAGAGCTATCTCTAACAGATAATACTGAATATAGATCCAGACACTGTGTTTGTCTCCTTATATTGACTTTGATGAAGAATTAAATTTTAAGAAGAGTAAAGACATCTCTGCCCTTGAAGTTTAGTTCTCTTCACAACTGAAAAATTTGCACCACCGTGTTACAATGCATGTTACAACGGTAATTTTTTTGCTTTTGCCAAGATTTAATAGGTCTGGCTGCATTGGTTACGACAGAATTAATGCCTCTAGAGGATCAAAGGTGTTATGAACCTGTATGAACCAGTTTTTTTACAGCATTAAATGATAACCAACATACAAGGTTTCAGATGCAAGAACTTCAGCCTCCTTACTCTGATGGTCCTTTAGTGTTGTGAGGAAGGAAACATTATATAAGGCATCTGAAATGTTTAAGGCATAATCAAACATAAGGCATCATCATATAATGATGTATAAGGCATCATTAAACATTTTGTTCCAACACCATTTCGTATAAATATTTTTTACAATTGAAGAGACATAAGTAAATTCTGTTTCACATTATCTTCTCATCCCTTTTTTGATAGGAAGGAGGAGAAAAGAAGGGAGATCATCCTGGGTCATGCATCCTGACTAAAATTCCTGCTTTGGCAAACTGTGTATAGAAGCAACTGCTCATAGACATATCACTGGTGAAAGAAAGATCACACCAAGTTATGGGACAGACAGCATCTGTGACTACCAAAGCCCCTCCCGTGAATAAGCCTCCATGGACACCTGGAGCTTGGACTGTAAGTTCAGGCAGCACCTCAAGAGGTAACTTGAGGTAAAATAAAGGTGGTACTCTTGTCCAGGTGTTATCTCAGACCAAGGGGGAGGTAAACAAAGCTGGAGGAGAAGAATGAATCACTGATAATGGACAAGGAAAGCCAACACAGCAACTGTGTTGAAATCAGATAATTTTCTAGCTATTTATATGTCTGTAGTTTACCCTAATTTTGTTTGTATCACTTAGAAGAAGTTCTGCCTCCTTACACAAACTCTAGCATTCAAATAATGATACTTCTGCAGTATCTAGCTAATACATAAATGTCCTGATGATAATGAGAAACAGACAAATCAGCAACCATGTCCCAAATGGATCTCAGCATGCAAGCCTTTGTTATATAGAGTTTGATATTTATGGGTACATGGGAAATTGAGATGTTTCCCCTTGAAAGTCTACAATGTAAAGCTGAATTCCAGCCACTACACAAGAATACGTGCAGACAGGAGATGAAAGCTTTGTTACTCTCTTTGTTCAAACCTGGGTACAAGCTACTGAAAAGCCAAACAAAATACTATGCTTTTAGCCCTTCCCATTAATGGCTTGTTTTGCTTTTCTACCCGTTTTCACATTTCAACAAGTCATTATAATATGTGACCAGAAAAAGAAAAGTGAGGCATTACAATATCAAAAAACTGCTCATCTGAGTTTAATAGTTCTATTTTTATAATTATTGATTGAAAATTACTCTCTCTGCAAGCTGTTGAAAGATGTTTTCATGATACATTTTGCATCAAAAATGCCAATCTTCCTGCTCAATAGTTCTGCCTTTAGTTAGCCTCCTCCTTCATCTCCTTTGTGTGACCCTCCCTTGTGCAGCACACAAACACACCTTGTTCAGACATTATTTTTAGTAGGGCTGTCTCAAAGGGTCGCTGAGATAAGGTCAGATTGGAAGAAATGCTAACTTAAAGTGAACAACAAATGATCCAAGAGGATGCATGAGTACCAACCACTTGATAATCACTGCAGGGTAAGTTGGACTTAACCTCATGTCAGGGCTGTAGGAAGCTGCCTGTGCCTGGTGCACCCTGAAAGGCACCAAGAATGATCTGATATGGAGATCTGTGGGTTGAATCAATGGATAGTTTGTCTTTTGGATTACCCAAGTACCAAATGCAACAGTAATCCTTTGCCTGAGTCTGACAAGCTGGGAATTGACAACTCCTCATCATGTTGCATGTCTTGGAAGCCAAAGTTCTGCCTTGCTTTAGTGCAAGAAAGGAGGGCTAAGGGACCCTTTGCTATCCAGGGCCTTGAACTGCTCACCATTGCCTTCCTCAGTATCAGCAGCCTCTAGCCTGGGGAATGGAACTATAAACACTCCAGTGAAATATTAAGTATATGTGCAGATCTGACAGAGACAGGCACTGTCACCACTGATGCAGGTGGTGGTGTGACAGCAAGAGAGCAAATGGCAGGGAATTATGAGGAAGAACCATTCCCAGTGTCACACTGCAGTCTGGCTGACAAAGTGTCAGTTTCTGGCAGAGATGTGGCTTTATGCTGCCTCCCAAGTGGGGAGCAGAGAGAGCACTTCCTTCCAGCACTTCCAGCTGCTAGTGGGTTAAATTTTTCCACTGAGATGTTGCTTCTTGGGATTGCTGTTTCTTCTTTTGTATTTGTAGGTGTCTTTCCCATTACTATTATGTGCATCAGGCTGTCCTGAAGGCTGTCAGGGTTTCAGAGCTAAATCCATGTAGCCACAAACCCAGTGAGTCTCAAAAGGCATCTTGCAGTTTATGACTGTCAGTTATTTCTAAATTGTGTGGTCACCAGCAGTTTCAGTACATAGCAGAGATCTTTCTTTGTATGTGCCCTGAAAAGGCCTTTCGCTCCCAAAGGATGTTGATTAAAAATTTTAATAGGAGTTTTAACAGCCGAGCTACATGAAAATTCTCAGCCTTTGAGTACTGTCCCCAGCATTAATAAAATTATGGGGAATGCACTCTGCATTTGTGTTACCATTATCCCTCAGTTTCTATTTTGTTCTTCTATATCATCTTGCTTCCCTCAAGTATGCTGTCTCCATGATTTATTGCTAGATCTGCTTTGTCACCATCTGCTCTGCTATTGCTCAAGAAAGAACAAATCCCCAGAAAATAGTACTGTCCAGACTAAGCACCATATAAGCATCCTTTGCACATTCAGCCAAACATTGACTAATGGCCAGCTAGACTATAATCACAAATTCCCTCCTTTCCTGTTCACTACAGTTCAAATTCATATAAAAACTTGGTGGAATTCAGCTATCCTCCTTGGGGATATAGGTTACCATCTGTCTGGTTTCCAGTGGTACATTTAAAAAACATTTGTCCCATTGTCATAAAACATCCTGCTGTACAGAAACCATTCTAATATCTAATTACACAGCATTATGTATCACATATGTCACAACCAGAATAATTTCACTAAGTTTCTCTTATCTAGTCTAGTTTGTTTTACTCTTTTAAATAAAGTTATCCAAACACCTACAAATCCAACATCATACCTTTGGCTAGAGTAATTAAAAAAATAAAATAAGTAAATACTGAACAGTCTGAAGAATATTTTGGATTTAATTTGGTAACTTATATATAAGATCTTAATTTCAAAAGGAAGCAACATTTTAAACTAAAGGTTAGTGTACTTGCCATTGCATTAAAAACATCCAAATTAGTAAGAGCAGACAAGAGAATGGTAAAAGGTATCAGTTATTATGGTGCTGAAACATATACCAAAAATATAGCAAAACAAATTATTCTTTCACACTCTTCAAATCTTTCTAGTTGTCACCAGAGGACAGTCACTGTGTAGTCAGTCAGGGGAAAGCCTCTTCCCAAACCACATCTACTTGGGTACTTGATGTGAAGCCTACTCAAGCCTGTGGGAAGCTCCCCACTGACTTCATGGTGAAGCACCATGCCCTGGTGCTGTCAGGGCCTTTGGGAGAGGGTCTGGGAGAGACAGCCAGGCTGCATCACAGCTGTGGTGCAGTCACACCCCTGGCCAACCCATGTGCCATCAGTAACTGCCCCCCTGAGCACCTTTACAATGCAGCTTAAAATGCTCTGGGTGCACAGATGCTCTGGGAGCATTATGATTTCAAGCGAATATGAAACTTTTTGTTACCAAAATCCCATGAAGCAACAACATTCTTTGTCCTAGGCCTTGCACCCCTTCGCCTGGCTGGGCTGTATTTTTGCCTTGCCCAGGCAGGTAAGATACTCCAGCAGTGGAGGCATGATGCCTAGTGCACCCTGCTTCCCCATGCCCTGGCCAGGATCTTTCTTTTTTTCCCCCAGAAATGAGGGCATTCCTCTTGGAGAGCTTCAGCCTCAGTGGGACAAGACTGTCTCAGGAGCTGGAGCTGAATGAGAAGAGAGACAAACGTAATTAAGGAAAAAAATCCTTCCTTCTTCTACCCAGAAATTCAAGTAGATCCATTGGCCAAAAATGTCCAGCACCAAGTTGTGTAATGATACTTCTTTGTGTTATCAGGTTCTGGAAGATTCAAATAATATTTCCCACAGCTACCCCAAGGAGAACACTTGCAGCAGACCACCCTCGAGATGAGATACAGATGATGGATAACAGCAATTATTTTCTGAGAACAAATTTTTTTCTGTTTGTATCTAGAAAGCAGCTTTCTTGTTCACAGCTATTTGTCTAAGAGAAGCTATAAATTTCACTAAAGTTTGCAGGGAATATGCACTCTGGAGGGTGGCGGAATACTTCCCTGTAATCACATTGATTCTGTCACGCTGAAACTGAGGCAGATTACTCAGAAGTCTCCCTCAATTTCTTAGAGTGTTCCAGATAGATATGACACAGTTGGTCCAAAGAACATTGTTAATGATGGAGTATGTAGTATAAGATTTCCCCCCCAAAACTCAGATTCACCTTAGAAGAACATGCAGCACCAAGAAGCTCATCCCAAAGGAAGCCAATTTTGATTAACCAGCCTGTCTCCACTGAAATGCCTTGTGGTCTTCCATGTGAGATGGATTCTGGCTGCTTTGCAAAGAAAAGGTCTGTTCTAAGGAAGTGTCTTGTTGGAGTGAGGGAGAGGGTGGGTGGCTGAACACACAGAGATATTTTGAGAGACTTAACTCAGTCATTCCTAAAGATGAATGGACTTTACCTAAGGCGTGTAACTGGGGAGAAAAGATTCACATCCCCCGGGACTGGTCATTGTTTGGTTGCACATTAGCAAACATCAGTTGTCTGAGCACACTGAGGGCACTTGACCAGGCTCCTCATGACATAGAGGGAGAGGCAGGACTGTCAGCAGTACAGCACCAGAGGCATACATGTGGTCAGAGCTACCCATCTTTCCAAACAATGATTATTTTCATTGTTATTTGAGTTAAACTGAATTCACAGTGGTAAATATCAGACAGAGAGTGACGTAATTTAAAAAATGGACATCGAATCCTCAGGAAGAATTGCAGAAAAGAAGGGAAAGTTTGCAAATTGCTTAGATTTTAGGGAACTTGCTCTATTCTGAAGACATCCCAGTAGGACAGAAAAACCTCTTGGTAGGATAAACTTCATAGGCATCAGATATTTCATTATACTGCTGAGTTAGTCAATGAGATTTAGAAAGTATTCAGCTATCAATACCAAAGCCTACTAGCTAACTACCCCTAGTGGTATTATTATAGTATCAGGTGCAGCTAGCCAGGAGAAAAATAATCTGATAGCTATGAAAATTTATCAGCTGTTTCAGGACAGATTATCTGACCAAGAACAGTATGACTCTGAAGTTATCTCAGAGGAGACCTCCTGGGTTCTATAATATTCAAATCAACATATGAATGAGTAAAAAAGAATGCAGGTAAGTATCATAATTTATATTGGATTATAAATCTATTACCTATGTTTCTTACCTCCTCAGCTATCCAATAAAAAAATACATAAACACAGAAGGAAAATTATCTCTAAATTTACCTTGCTGTAACTTTGCAGTTTTTGCTGGGTAACAAAATTTTTTTCTTGCCCAGAGCTTCATTTACACATCTGCTCTTGAGCACATTCGCTCATACAAAAACTGTGATTGCAAGAGCAATCATGCTTACAGCCTGGGTAAAAAATAATCCCCCCTTTATGACTTGCCTATGCACAGAGGTCTAAGCACTCCAATAAAGGCAAGATTTAACAGGCATCTCACTTCTCATCATGGAATTAATCAGAGCAAGTGATGGTAAGGCAGGCATTTAATAGGTAGATAACAGTCATGATTTTTGCACATAAAGAGATAGTATCTGTTGTCCCTGACCTGTTCATTGGGACAGAAGTCAAAGGTTTGTTTAAACTTATTAGAGATGGGAATGGAATGAAACAAATAAATTATCTGTGTGATTAAGTTGCCTTGTGAAGGAGAGGGGTCACAAGAGGCCATTGCTTTAAAGAAGGCTTTGCTCTATCACAGTAAGGAAGCTGCTGCTCTGGGCACCTACGTGTTTTCCATAGAGTTTCTTGTGTTGCCAGTTCCCTGCTGCTCCTGTGCCAGTAATTCACCAGTGGGATGCACAGCTTTGATCTCATGGATGCTTCCATTTTATTTAACTCAATTAGGGTTCAAATAAGTCTCAGCATATTTACAAATCCTTTTTTTTTGTGCTGAGTGTCCACATGGCTATGCAAGGAACTAAGCAGACATTCACTCCTCTTGCTTTCAACAGTGTATCTAACCTATCATCCCTAAGTGATAGGAATACTTGGCAGCATTCTTTGCATAAATCTGAAGTATGCACTAGGACAATATGTTAATTCCATTTTATGGTTGCTGGCAAATGCAAGACAGGAATACACATATATTCATACCAGAATATACATTAATGAGCATTTCAAGAATCTCAAATTACTCAAACAAAAAAAAAAAAAATAAAAAATGCCTTTTTAAGATCTTCAAGACATAAATGCTTTAGAGTCTCTGTCTCAGAGTTAAACTTCTCTAACTAAGTAAAAAGCCCTAGCTGGCACAACAAACCTCAGAATATAAAAAGTGTATTCAAACATATCTCTTGCTTACCAGAAGTTGACTAAATTATCTTTTAGGAAAAAATTGTTAAAATCTGCTTGGTTAGTTAATAAGAGGATACTAAAGTAAATCTACAAAATACGGATGTATCTTTGATTATAAACCAATATGACAAAAGGAGCTGTATTATTAGTAACAGTGAACCTGAGCATTTTTATTCTTACTGTGCTAAAGATTGTGATTTCCTGTAGTGTGTTTTTAATTCCTAAGGGATATTTGATGGAGGGTGTGGGAATAAGCCATTATGAAATCTGGTCTAGCCTTCACAGCTGAGAATGCCTGAGGACTGGATATTGATGGCAGAGCTGCCAGTGTTTCATGTGAAGGCATGAATTTTTATCCTGTCTTAACTATTGGTGGTAAAGATCTGCAATTTGCTAGCAGAGACTCTTGCAGAATAATTTTCTGATACTTAAGTTCAACTCTGAAGTGCTTGTGTAACTGATATTTAACCATACAGCATGTGATCTGCAGAACAAAAGCTTAGCCGAAGAAAAAAGACAAATAGGTGACTGCACAGAAGTGCAATTATTCATAACTGTGAAATTATGAAAATTTTACTAGAGAGTGCATTAGCTTTTGAACAATTAAAAAAAAACCTCATGGAAGTGTAAGATTTGGTCTTAATTAGGTTAATCTGCATGGTGTTTGTTAGTTTCACTCCTTGGTACTCTAAAGCATAGGATTTGTAACAGGTCTATTAATCAAAGTGATGGAAGAATAAAATATTCCCACTTAGCCAGGAAGGCATCGAGTCAGTATCAAAATCACAACATTTTAATTTAAAGCTGTCTATCTGGACTTTGGAAATGTTTAGACTACGCAACCAAAAGTTAGAAACCAAACATTTGAACTAAGCTGATAAAAAGTGATCATTAATTGTGGCTGAAGTCAACAATCTGGCACTGAAGAAATTTCTAGGCCCCTGAGCCAGAAGTCTGAGGTAAGATGTCCAAAGCAAGTTTGTAATAATTCATCATCAATTCAGGATGAGATAAGCTCCTTGAAGGAAGCCAAATGGATTATACAGGGACTACAGGCATTCTGTACAATAAATGTTAACTTTTCTTCTGAGAGGGAGGCTAATGGTTCAGCTAATTTAGGACTGTTTTTTTATAGTAGGATTTACAATAATTTAGGGCTGAGGCTACCGACTATTATTGCTGTCAAAGATTTATATAGACACGCCAGCTATCAAATCCAGCTGTTGGACCAGTTGTGATAGGCAGTGTACTTGCACACATTAGTGCAAGCACTTGCTCCACTGACCTCAGTCTAAACCACAGTGGTTAATTACTACAGGAGACATACAAACAACCCTAGTTATAAAGTGATAAACACAAGCAGGATAGCCACCCAGCAGCCAAGGCCTGAAAACGAGGCTATGAGCAAAGCATGCTCTGTTGAGCGCTGGGAATTTTCAAGGGAGAACCTATGGCTGCTGGAGGTCTGCAAGGCCCACAGAAGTGGGTGGTAGAAGCAAAAGCCATATTCCTGCTCTTCTTCTATGGCCACTTCTGCCTTACGCAGTGGTCCCCAGTTTCTTTTATTTACCTCGTGTCCTTCAAAAGCTTCTTGAAAAGGACAGCTGTGCATAGGATAGAATATACAGGAGGGGAGCTGAAGGAGGACTCTTCAGTGATGTGTTTTCCCTTGATTTTTTTCACTTGCAAAAAGTAGCCCTTGAGATAGAGGAAAATGCTGCCGATGTGTTACTAATATGAGCTATGTGTGTGGTACACTGGTACACCCTCCTGCTTCTCTCCTCCAGGACTGTGGAGAGAACTGCTGGCTGTGCCTGAGCAGGTGCTTGCAGCCTTGCTGGATGGACGAATTGAACTGGAGTGCGGGACCAAGACTGTCCTGCACTCATTGCTGAGCCTTCCAGCTCTTGGGAAATGCAAGCACTGGGCAGTAACAGCAGCTGGCAGGGAGGAGAGGTGAGAGGCAGCTGGGGAGAGACAGACACAGGCCTGGAGAGGGGAGGGAGAGACTGCTGGATGAAACAACCGCTTCCACCAGAGCCGGGATCTGACGCGGTTCTCTTGCAACACGCTGCAGAAACTGGGCTGCAGTGAGGTCTGCGACCTGGCATCCCCACGGGAGCTCTCCACCGGGAATGGGGCATGCGCTCCTCCTGCCCTCCTGCATGGTTCCACCTGTCTGTTCTGAACACAGCCTTTATATTATAAACAACATCATTCAGAGAAATAATTACTCTCCACACTCTGTGTCATTTCTCATCCCTCACACAACAGTCGTGCACAGTCTGCACATTTGTATCACGATGCCTGTTTTGCAACACATGGTCTGCACTCACAGAAACTGCTGCCAGAAGAGGAAAAGCCATGACATTTTTTGGTTATGAATACCCTCTCTCATGTCTCCTGGCGATGAACCGCTCCTGCCATATCCCTGGCCTGCTCTGTAGATGGCAGTGTGCAGTTACTTTCTGTGGTATATTTACATATTAGCTGCTTTCTGGACATTTGCTGGAAAACTACTTCAGTCAGTAAACACTGAAAATGATAACACCAAAGACTATATTTAAACACTATAAATTTCTGAAATAGAAGTATTTGTTAATTGTTTGCTGTAAACTTTAGAGTATCATAAATCCGGTTGTTTTTATAGGTCAGAACCCAGAAGAAATCTAAGCAAAGGGACTGAAATGTAGATAAGCAAAAGCAAATTTCCTCAGGCTGTTGTGTATAAGAATAATAAGTAATACTTAGAAATAAAGTTATTAATTCCCCAAACACATGACTACATTCAGTCTACATGAATACTTTAAGTCAAATTCAAAAGCTAAATATTTTAAGTCAACATTACTGGTCTCCAAAATAACTAATGTGTTCACCAAAACATATTATGATTCTCCTCATAGTTCTTTAAAGTTTTAGTCTTTTTCAGTTTCCTACATGGCAGAGTATAGCCTGTACATGTTTTCCTACACAATTTTTGCTTGAGTAACAATCAGGCTTCACAATTGCATTGATTCCCACATGGTGGTAACGCTCTAAACTGCCAAGGGTGAAATGGGCTTGTGCAGACCCTGCTGTTTGTGTCAGAGACTCAAAAAATCATAAAATGGGTTGGTTTGGAAGCGACTTAAAAGGTCATCTCATTCCAAACCCTGTGCCATAGGCAGGGACACTTTTCATTAGACCAAGTTGCTTAAAATCCTGTTCAACCTGGCCTTGAACCCTTCCAGGGATGTGGCAGCCACAGCTTCTCTGGGCAGCCTGTTCCCGTGCCTCACCACCCTCACAGTAAAGAGTTTCTTCTGAATGGCTAATCTAAACCTCTCCTTGTTTAGGTTAAAACTTTTACCCCTTGTCCTATCACTATTTACTTGTGTAAAAAGTCCCCCCAGCTCTCTTGCAGGCCCCCTCTGGGTGCTGGAAGGTGCTATAAAGTCTCCCTGGAGCCTACTCTTCTCCAGGCTGAACAACCAGCACTCTCATCCTGTCCTCATTGAGCTCCATCCCTCTGATCATCTTTGTGGTTCTCCTCTGGACTTGTTCCAACAGGTCCATGTCTTGTGCTGGGAGGCCCAGAGCTGAACACAGCACTCCAGGTGGGGTCTCACAAGAGCAGAGCAGAGGGGCAGAATCACCTCCCTTGCCCTGCTGGCCATGCTGCTTTTGTTGCAGCCCAGGATGTTTTTGGCCTTTTGGGCTACAAAAACATATTACCATCACATATCCACTTTTTCCCAAATGTCACTGAAATACTGTTGATGCCAGCCAGGAGGGTTTGAGATGAATTTTGTTCCTTAAAGCTGGGCTCCAGGATTAGCACCTGATAACAACAACTAAGCATGTAGGTGAGCATGAGATACAGCTTTGTTCCTTGTCCCAAAAGTTTTATCTCCCAAGAAGGAAAATTGGTGTGGAGAACAAGATAGGAAGAGATAAAGTGTGCATGGAGAGGTCTGGCTTGAGCAGAAGTCACTCCCAGGCTTACCCAGGAACCCCTAACAAGGCACTAGGTCCAATGCTGCTGTGCAAGTGTTTCGCTCTTCATTGCAGCAGAAAGACAAGCAGAGTGGATACCAGACGGGATGGATATACATCCCAATAGTGGGCTGCCTGTTAAAAGTTTTCCAGTTAAAATCTTCTCTGGCTGGTTAATCACTGCAAACCAACTCAATCTTTCTCAAGCTGAGGCCTGAGCAGCAGCAGGCTCGTGTTAGTGACCCTGAGTTGCCATCCACTCACAGATACTGCGTTTTCACACAAAGATGAAGGTGCAAGAGGTCTAGACCCCTGAGGGAGCAGACACTGTTTGAAAGCTACCACTCACTGAACAGTAGTGACAGAAGGATTGCTCACAGACATTGTGCCAGGGGACACTGGGAGGCAGTCCATCTTGCAGGCACCTTCAGCAGGGGAAAGGCTCGTGCCTGGCTGCTGTTCATCTGAAGGAAGATGCCACGGGAAGCACACACAGAAGCCTGTCATGTCATCTCTCCAGCCAAGGAGGGGAGATGAAGAGGTTGCTCCATGTAGAACTGTGATGGGACACAAATGCGGACTCTGCCTGACACCGCTGCGTCACGGTTGTGGTGATGGCAGAAGCCAGTTTGTAAGTCACCAACTTGTTTGGCTGTCTCATGGGATCTTTTGTCTTCATACAGAGAAACTGAGTTTGGAGAATTCTGAAAAGACCTGAGTGAATCAGGTGAGTGGGTAACCATGCTGTTTTGGCTGGGGTAGAGTTTTTTTCCGCAGAGTAGCCAGTATAAGGGCCATGCTTTGGATTTGTGGGAGGGAGTGGCTGCAAGGGCTGAAGAGAAGCTGGGTTTAAATCATCACAGCAACACAAAGGCCAACGAAATGCTGTGCCTGCAAATGCAGGGCAATACCATTTAGAGAGGCACATTCAGACTTCTATTTAGACACTTAGCAGGACTTTCAGTCCATAGTATTATTCCAGAGAAAAGGACAGCCCAATGAAGACATCTGCTCAATGTTCAGCTGCCATCAAAAAATTACCCGCAAAATATTTTTAAAAGAATATTAGTGTGCCTGCTCTAGGCTTTGAGTTAAAGCCAGTCCCCAGTTATTACTGTTGCAAAGTTTAAAATGATTATATATTGGTCTCACTAGACAAGACCTCTTTCTGGCACATAAATCTTGTTTGAATAAAATTTAGGACAGTGCACTTCAGCACAGGATCCCCGAATATTTCTTCTGTGCTCAGCCAGACAGCCTGTGCCTAATGGCCTGCCCACTGCATGGGGAGGTGGAGATGGCACTGCTGCAGGGCTTCTTATCTCCCCTGAAGCAGTTCTGGATGGCCACAGAGTCGAGACTGGATTAGGTGAGTGGCAGGACCCATCTCGCTCAGGATCTGGAAATGCAGCGTATCAGGAACAACAAGTACTTGAGCACAGCAGCTCTGCAGCCACTCAAAATGGTGCCAAGGTGACCCAGTCCCTGACTTGCCCTAGGCTGTGGGAGTGGAGGTAGAGCTCTTCCTTAAATCTTACCCATCTATAGTCAGAATATGTGTCTCAGTCTTCAAACTCACCTAATCTGTCATTCACTGATTATATTATCAAAAATATAGAACAAATTTCTGTCACCAAATGCTAATTTCTTCAGAACTGAAATGTCTTAAGTTCTTTGGGAAATGTGCTGTTTGTAGGAAGTGCTAAGAAGCCATTCTGCAGACAGGATAAATTCAGTGAATGGAAACCCCACAACTATCTGTTACAAACGTGCAGAGACATCAACCCAAAACTAGATGGGTGGTCCTCAGCTGGGTGCAATTTAGCCTGAGGAAGATGGTGTTGAGGACCTGAGCCAGAGGAACTGAGGAATATGCTGTCATGTTCAAAGATGCAGAATTTGTCTCTGTTTTTAGCATTGGAGAGCTGATATTTAATGCCCAGAATAAATTTGTAGCAGCAGTAATATAAGCATTTTTTAAAATTCCAGTTTGCACTATTAAAATACTTAATAAAATTATGTCTTTGGTTGCTGATTCAAGCATAAGGGATCAGTTTAGTTTACCAGGTTTAGAGCAACAAAGGAATTACTCTTTTAAATCCAGAGGCTCCATTGTCTATGAGTTATTTGTGTACAACATTCATGTGTAATAAACTACTAGTGCTAGATATTAATATATCCTACAAAACAAGCTCTCCCTTAGTTCTTTAAAGGACGTGTCCTTCTTAAGGCTAAAGGTACTCCATATGTGTCCATTTGGAGATTTCTTTGTGCATTTATTTGTCAGTTATTCTCATTCTTTATTTTCATAATAAAAAAAAAAGAAAATGCATACTTTTAAACTTAGGCATATGTTTATTAGGCACCCAGTTAAGGATTGAAACAGTGCCCTTATATGCAGTACTATTTATTTTGGAGAAAAAGGAAGAAGCATTGGTATGTATTAAATTTTTCTTTTTGAATGTTCCTATTTCTTTTCCTGGTGTGAGTGAAAAAAAGCTAACCCAGTTGTCTTCATTCCCTGGTAAACACATTTTCTTTCTACACTTTTCTACACTCAAATGTCATGTTCTCTCACTTCCTTTCACCTTTCTTTGGTCATTAATATTGCTTCAAGGAAAAAGAAATGCACACTCTGCTACTGAGCAAAGCAGGTCTGATGCTGTCTCTCTCCTCTGACCTTTCTGTTGCACTATTCATTAATATGACTGTTTGGGGGATTGGAGAATTGCCCAGCAATAATATACCGAGCTTTCCACCTCTAGCTGGTAAGCTTGGTACTGTTTAAAAATGACTGCAGCAGTAAAGATTATTAGGAAGCATAGTTATTTACTTGCAATAACTCATTTTTCTCAGCAAGTTACAGAGAAGGAACTCTGTGCCAAATCACAAATGATTAACAATTTTCAGGTAAAACAGTGGTCAAAATGTGGCCATTTTTCAATCTTTTTTTTGGTTGTCAAAACATTTCCCCATGTTCAGTGTTTTGAAAAGAGATGTTAGAAATACAAAAAACCAGTCATTTTTATACTTCATTTTTTACTTTTTATTCTGGGCCTTATAAGCTCTTGCTCTATTAGTGGTTGGTGTAATGACATACTAAGCCTTTTTTTAGAATCAAGAATTGTTGCTTGGAGAATTCGTTTCTGAATTCCAAAGCACAGGAACTTCCGGTTTAAAAGTAAATTAAACACTTCTTCAGAAATCCTTGCTTGGTAGTCATAAGATAGCCATATTTTGAGCCCCAGCTGAAGTGAAGAAAGGGTAATTGCACATCATGTAAGATCAGAAATTCCTATCTATTCTAGCTATCTGTCCCTGCTTTTCTACTTCTCTGTGCCCCCCTGGATGAGGAGATAGAGAGCACAACTGTGGTTGTACGGAGGAGATACATTCAGCACATGTGAGTTACTGAATGTAACCAAAACCAAATCATCTTTCAGGACATGGTCTCTGTAGAGCTCAAAAGTAAGGCAAGTGTGATCTTCTAAAGGGTAAATGGGGATGACTGGCATAATATGTTCCTCAAATAGGGATGATTGCATTTCTGGCTTAAAAATATCTTCTACTCTTGGTGTCTTAGGAGGAGAATGATGACTCCTGAGGTCTGATCATCCTAACTCCTCTACCTAGCAGTGCTACAGACTTCAGATAAGGAAGCTTATTACTGTGACATGTGTACACATGGATCAAGATACCAGTAATCAAATCTGCTTCTTAAGTGAGCCTTAAGGCACTTATGATTAATCTCACTTACTATGACAGTCATGAGGCTGAGATAACCTGACTTCTACTTTTTTTTTCCAAGAGCTGTACCCAGATTTCTCAATGGTTACCTGTGGGTAAGAGTAAATGGTGCTGCCTTTAACAGCTGGCTTATGTAACCTTACCCCTCAAATATACCTGAGAGACTTCAGAAAACACGGTGATATTCCTGACTGGGGTGGAAAGCCATACAGTGCTGGTCAAATCCCAGGAATAAATCATAAAAGGTTGGCTGTCAGACCTGCAGCCTCCAATCCAAACTAGAAAAGTGAAAAAGAATACTGATAAGGAAGCAAGGAAAAAGAAAGAAGAAAAGCACCACATTTCCTCTTGATTCAGTCAACCAAAATTCACTTTATGGGCTTCATGGGCCTGTTTTAATTTGCTGATGTAGGCAATAGGATGAGGCTCTGCAGCCAGAGGAGGAGTGGAGATGCAGCCCAAGCCTCCTTGGGATGTGGGGCTGATTCTGGGGCATCTCCCAGCGCTCCTGCCAACCCTTCCAGTCTGGGACGTGCGTGTGGCCTGGCAGGTGACAGGGATGCCTGTGGCCTGGCAGGTGGCTCTCCCAGCAAGGCAGCTGCAGGAAGGGCATTCTCACAACCAGCTGAGAATAAGGATATCACTTTAGGGAGCAGTATACAGGACTTCATTCAACACAGTCTTTATATGCATAATGAAGCAAATCTAGTAGCTCAAGGATTTGTAATTTAGGTGGCAAAATCTTTTGGGTTTATTTTTAAAGGGAAATCTGCTTGCACCAGGCTGTTTTTAGAAGCCGGTACCTCAATTTGGCCTTTTTTACTCTTTGAAATCCAAGACAGAATTTAATGAAGGGCTGAGGTGAAATGACTGATCCTGCAAGATATGACCATCAAGAAACATATGAGCTGAGCCTATCTGTCATTGCCCTAGTCAAGACAGAACTCTGACATTATTTTGGAATGTTTGGGAAATTTTGTCTCTTGGACAAAATCTTTTTGGACTCTAGTAGCTAAGCTCTGTGACTTTACTTAAATTGGTAGTGCCTGCCTGAAATGATATTAGGATTTACTCTCATGCTAGAGCTTCATGGGTCACTGGCTTGCTTTATAGTCTGAAAGAATGCCAAAAGTATAATAGTGAAATTGCGGGAAAAAAACCCCCAAAAATCCCAAGGAAAAAAGCCCAAATCCAGAAAATGGAATGTACCAAAATTGTTATTAGGAAATATGGATATGTTTAAAAAGATTTTAATATCTGTTTTTAAAATTGATCTATCTGGTGGTGGTGAGGTAATCACCGTGTGCAGGGAGCCAATGATTTCAGAAGTCATTTAAGAAAAATTGTTTGATCTTGCACAGAAGCAGATGAAGAGTACTATAATGTGTTCCCCCCATAGATTTGCTGTAGAGACAGTATAAAACCCTTGTGAGTAATAACACCCTAAAATACAACTAAATATCATCTTTCTATATTATGTGATTGATCTCACCTTCATTAATTTTAATACTGAGCTTTATAAACAACAACAACCAGAGCTATACAAGCTCTTAAAAACAATGTTTCTCATTCAAAATTAATGTGATGTAATTAAGTTTGTGACACATCACCTGGAAGCTGGAAGGTTTTGGCTGGGAATAAATAACAAGCAAAGTCAGCACTGGTACCCTGCAGGAACATCATCCAACAAAAACCAGTCTAAAAGCAAGCTACTTGGAGCCATCCAATGTTCTCAAACTGCAGATGCAGGATGCTCAGCAGAAGTTTACATGACAGTTTTTTCCTGTATGCTTAATTAGTTGTGGATTTAGTTTAAAGCAAATGGCAAAAATCAATGTAACTGAATCTGCCAGCATGTCAAACTGTACCTTTACAGAAAAGGGAGCAGAACAAAGGTTTTTTCTGTCTAGGTCAGAACAATCCTGTTCACCTCCACTACACTCACATCACATTCTGCAAGCTATGTCAATATTTCAGAGAAAGGAAAAAGACCACAGAAGTCATTTAAGACATGAGCAGTTTAATAGGAAAGCTCATGTATCTTCAAAGCTTTCCAGGTTGGCAGTGTTTGCAGGATCAGTCCTGAAATCTGCCGCTGAATTATTTGGCGCAAGGGAGATAAATCCACTTGTGTAATTGAAATGCCATTTAGCCACACAATAGTAAACCAACCACACACACTTGCAAACCCATACTTAAGAAACTCTTAAAGGAATTTTCTTGCAGGATGGAGAAATTTGTGATTAAAACAAAGAGAAGGTTAACTGTGCCCATTTGCAGGAGACCTGTATTAGCTGCCATCACCAGAGGGGAGCAGAGAATAGCCTCTGTCTGAAGAAACACTAAAGATGAACATTTTTATTAGCAATCCAAACACTACAGATGGGACAAACAAGGAGAAAGAATCCCAGGTCAAAGTCCTCCTAATATCTGTGAGCTGGGAGCCTCCTCAGTGCCCCACCCAGAACACTATCACTTCACTTCCTATGGTAGCTTAGGATTTGAAATATCTCTGTATC
>WAAG01006058.1:0-20890 GCA_013390105.1 Tichodroma muraria
ATAAGAACATAAATTTGTTTTAATATCACAAGGCAATCGATTTTCCCAATTTTCCCTCTCCTAAACAGAGTGCATGTCAAAGGTGAAGTACCTTAAAATCAAGATTTACAAGAAGTGGCATTCTGACCTGACAGAAGCTGAGGCACTGGTCTTTATTTTCAGTTTATCAGCTTTGAGTCTTAGGCATTGAGTCTTTCTGTTCTGAGAATCATTTACATGTTTCATTTTAAGCAGCAGACAAGTAAAAATATTGAACAGTCCTGAAAGGATGGACTAGATTTCTTCATTCCTAGTCAAGTACTGTGATGCGTAAGCTACAGACTCATGCTTGTTCCTGGTCTCTGTGGACAGTGGTTCTTTGATTATTCATTGCAGAGGGGAGCACAGTGAGCAGAGTGTTTCTGAAGTGTCTGTACCTCAGAATTGCCTGTGTTGTATGTGTGGGTCAGAAGGCAGAGCATAGAGCTCAAATCTTCTGCAAGTTACAGAAGGAATTGAACCTGCATTTCCCATGCATTTTCAAGTGCCCTGACCTTTTAAGACTTTGAATAAAAGAGAGGGACCAACTACTGGCGCTTGTTCTGTGATGCCCAATCTGATATTCATGCTCTGAGAATGCCTGCTGAATAAGAGTAAGCATCTCTGGAGGATAAGAAAAGGTATGTGTGTGGTTTTGGTAATACAGCTCTTTTATGTGCAGAAGCCTATGAGTTAGTGAGCCCCAAGTGCAGTCAATACTGTTCCAGGACTTCTGGAGCTGATGGAACTGAGTAAAGGACCAGTAGCAAAGCAGTCACACTGTGCTGCTGCTGTAATGCAGAACTCTGCAACTCGTACCGTGTATCATGATAAAATTATTTTGGAGAAGATATCTGTTGTGTTGTGAAACATACTATGCCTCTGTTGGCTGCACAGCTCTGTGTAGTGCCACACAAACATTACTGATTCATTTCAGGCTTCCAGGATTATACAGACAGTGCAAGGGCTTGAGGATATTTGTTTTTAATTTAGTTTGAATTTCACTTACTAGCATTATCTAAGGTTTCTTTGTAGGTTTCTCTGTAGCATCAGTTCAGTTCAACAAATTTAAGGACAGTAGGCTCATGCAGAGAGAAAATGTTAATGGCACAGAGAAAAATGCTGTCCATGTAAGGAATGGCAACTCATGTCTGGCTGTTCTTTGCAGGAGTTGTTGATTTGCCTGAGGAAAACAGAGAGGCTGCTTACAATGCTATTACCTTACCTGAGGAGTTTCACGATTTTGACCAACCACTTCCTGATCTAGAGTAAGCCTGGGTTTTTTTTCATTTCCATGAAAATGATTGATAATTGGTTTTAGTTTAGGAGAGCCTGGTTTTAAACAGCTGACTTACTGCTGAATGTGGAAAAAAGTCTGTAGGTAACTTCTAAGGTCTTTTAATGTACGGATAAGGAAATGTGCAGTCATCTTTGTGTTGATTGTAAGTTCATAGTAGCATTGACTTTAACTGAAGTTAAAGCTCCTTACAGGAGCTTTTGAAAAACTCAGATACCTATTATAACTTTCTTTTTCTTCTATGAAAGGCACCCTACATCATGTACATCCTTAGGTTAGACAGGATTAGTTTTATGGGAATGTTGTTGACCTTTTGAAGTAGCACTTTTCATTCTTAAAACTTCTTAATACTTACGGGTTACTTGTACATATAACAAGTATACAACCTGAATAATTCCTAATCATTAAAAAGCTGACCTTTTTTTTTTTTTTTTTGAGTTATTTATAAGGGAGCTTTTAGAATACAGCTTATTCAGTGTTCAATTTAGTTTAAATTCAAATTAGAGTATATATTTATTTGAAACCGCATAAAATTTCTGTGTATTAAGGAGAAATGTACCTTAATACACCACAAAGGGTGTAACTTGGTAGTGGTGCAAAATACAGTGTTTGATAAACTATATTAATAGCTTTTAAAGTTTAAGGAGTGGAAAGTTTTTCATAATTTTTAATTTGGCCTTTGAAATCCCAACACAGCAAGAGGTAAAAGAGGTTACTGATACATTCCCTAGAAGCTAATGCAATTTAGATGATTGGTTTGAACCATTAATGGTCTCACTGTTTTAAGTAGTAGTTTTTATTCAGTGTTCACCTTTATTTTTTTCAATAATTGACTTGAATGTAAAATTGCTTCTTACTGAATAATTTCATGTTTATTTTAGCAGGCTGTATCTATTCTTTGTTTTTTAATGAGATTTTTAATAATTGCCCTCTGTTTGTTTAAGTGATATTGATGTGGCTCAGCAGTTCAGTTTGAACCAGAGTAGAGTGGAAGAAATTACAATGCGAGAAGAAGTAGGCAACATCAGTATCCTCCAGGATAATGACTTTGGTAAAGATCTCATGTATTATTATATGTTACTAGATAATTTCAGTTATTGTAAGATACGGTTTTGCAATTATTATGGAATGCCCAATAAGCACTAAACAAATTAGATCAAACATGCTGTGATTTTGTATGTTCAATTTCTAGTTTGTTCATGTAAGTTTTTCCCGAAAGTTTGTCCTCTAATGCTCAGCAAACTTCTAGCTGCCTAAAATTGGCAGAAAGAAAAGTTGAAGAATATTCAGTCAAGTTAATCACTGAAGTACTGTGACAATTGTAATTTTCAAAATGTTGTGTGAATATGAAGTGAGCTGTTGCTTTTGTCATAAGCATGCTCTTAGAAACCATTGGGAGATTTCTAAAGCTGAATCAGTCACTGATGCCGAGTTTGCTACTTTAGGTATCTTTTCAAGGACAGTGTTCTAACATCTGAATCAAAGCCTAAAGACAGTTTCATTTGAATATCTGGTTCCCAACGTATAGTATTGTTATCCATAATTCAATAATTGTTTTGAAGGAATCATCTAGAAATGGTGTTGGCTGGGTATTGGTTTATTCCCTGTACTTTAAGTCCAGCCTCGAGGCATAAGGCACAATGTCTTTGAATTCCATTGAATTCTTTGGTTTCTGTGCAGATAAAGTTTAGTGGGATCTTGCGACTATTAATTCAAATAAGTACAATTAAATGCTTTGAAAAGGAGATAGGTATTTTTGTAATTGTCTGAACAGTATTTTTTGCTATGGTATTGCTTGGCACAATTTCTTACATCTTGTCATTAACTCTCTGCAAATAGGATAAATTGAATTAAAGTTTGGGCTTACATATGGGCCTTTGTTGGTCAGTTAGGTAGGTCTCTTGCATCTTGTTTTTTTAGCACTTACAGCAGTGCAATTGTATTCTTGCAGGTGACTTTGGGATGGATGATCGTGAGATGATGAGAGAAGGTAGTGCATTTGAGGATGACATGCTGGTGAGCACTAGTGCTTCCAATCTCCTGCTGGAACCTGAACAGAGCACCAGTCACCTCAATGAGAAATCTAATCACCTGGAATATGAAGACCAATACAAAGATGATAATTTTGGAGAAGGAAATGATGGCGGAATATTGGGTAAGTGTGAGAAATTTGTTTTTCCTCTATCTTACCTCCTGCCTTAATTAATTAGTTCTTGGGTAGATGAAGGGAAGTTGTTTTCTTTACTGCCAAGATCCCTGTCAAAGTTATGCCTTGTACAGTGGAATTCTGGTTTGTGAGTACTACAGCAGTATAGATGACTCACAGCATATTAAGTGTTGGCATATTGAAAAAAAAGTTCCAAAAGATTAGATGTAAGATGCTAATAGGTGGCAAGTACACTGTAATAAAGGTTATCTGTAAGCTCAGAATTAGAAATTAAATGCCCCTTGAAAGAGCACTGCTACTTTCTTCTATGTCAGCATTGAAAATACTGGTTTCTAACTTTTGCACTATCTTCATCTGTGTTGTAATAAACTTGTCTGTACTTCTTTGTAAACTTATCTATACTTATTTCATGAATTTGTGGATGCAAAACTGATTCTTTCATATGGTTGCTTCAGATGACAAACTTCTCAGTAATAATGATGGTGGTATTTTTGATGACCCACCGGCACTCTCAGAAAGTGGAGTAATGATGCCAGAGCAGCCTCCCCACGATGATATGGATGATGATGATAATGTATCAAGTGAGTATGATCTGGGACCAGATCTAGAGTTACTTTCAACTCATGTAGTTTGGGTTCTAATTCCTTAAAAGTATACTAAGCTCAAAAGCATGCAATGTGGTAGATCACCTGGAGGTGTGGAGGAGGGGATGGGAGGGGTAGCACAGCCTGTTAATGTTTTGATCTAGTGCAAGGTTCTTGTTGTAATTGGCAGTGGGAGGCCCAGACAGCCCGGACTCGGTCGATCCGGTGGAACCGCTGCCAACCATGACTGACCAGACAACACTTGTTCCTAATGAAGAGGAAGCTTTTGCTCTGGAGCCTATTGACATAACTGGTGAGTGAGCTATTGGGGAGTATTTCACCCAGTTTATCAGGGACCACCTTAGCTTGATGGAGTGGAAATGAATGTCTAGCACTGCTGCTGACTTTGTTTCTCACCTGGGAGAGAAACCAGGGATCAAGAGCTGAATTCCTTTTATTCTAATAGTAGCCCTCCTGTACTTTACAGAGAGGTAGCTTACATGGATGGTGTCAGAGAATACTAGTTTGTTCTTTCTGCAGTCAGTGCATGTCAGTGCATGATACTGTAGCTTTAGATAAACATGCTAGTCAAAATGCTCTGAGTTGGACTGGAGCTCAGCATGTTTCTAATTCTAATAGGTCTCTGTAGTGCAGCACAGTTCTTGGTACACTGTGTTTGAAGGGCAGGAGTGACTACACTGAGAACGAGTGCTGTTACAGTGATTTGTAGCTTCAATGAGTGGCTGATTTCAGGAGGTGCACCTTTGCATTTGAATTTCTACTAAGTAGAGATTTTCCTTGTCTTTTTCTTTAATGCAAGAAACTTACTTATTTTAACTGACACTATAGTTTGTTCATTACATACTGGCCCCCCCTTTATTAAAAAGTTAATATCTGGAAAGAAAGTAGCTTGTCCTGTGCTTTTAGACTCAGCTCCAGGCCCTGATTCCCTGCTTGGCCAGTGGGAGAGCCCTGGCACTGCCCTCTCGTGGCAGGCTGGCAGCAGGAGACCAGCTCATCTGCTGGGACCAGCAAAGACAGCATTTGCCAGAGCTTCAGGGTCTGTTGCAGAGTACCAGGCTTGTGAGCACAGTAAAGTTGTCCTAGAACAGGGTCAGAAGTTTACAGTTAAAATAATGACCTACATTAACTCCACCAAATCCCAGGTAGGGCTTAGGGGAAAAACTGGGTGTTGTATTTTAAATTTGTGATTAGAGTCATAGAATGGCTGGGATTGGGAGGGATCATGAAGATCTAGTTCCAGGTTTCTTGCCATGAGCAAGGACCCCTTCCGCTAGACCAGGTTGCTCAGAGCTCCATCCAGGCTGGCCTTGAGCACTGACAGGGATGGGGCATCCACAGGTTCTCTGAGCAACCTGTTCCAGTGTCTCACCACACTCACAGTAGAGAATTTCTTCTTAATATCTAGTCTGAACCCACTCTGTCAGTTGGCAGCCATCCTCCTTTGCTCTGTCACTACATGTCTTTGTAAAAAGTCTCCTCCATCTTCCTTGTAGGCTCCCTTCAAGTACTGGGGCTACAATTAGGTGACCCCAAAGCTCCCTTTTCTCCAGGCTGAACAAAACCAAATCTGTCAGCCTTTCCTCACAATAAAGGTTCTCCATCCTCTGTTCAACTTGATGGCCAATGTTTGCACCAGCCTAAGAAGCAAGCCATGGGAGAGAGAGGCATGTGCAGCTGAGGGCGTTGAGGCTTAGGTAGATTGAAATTCACAGAAGAATTTGTAGGTTATGGGACAGCATTCATAGTATTTGACGTTTTATATTGCACATAGCTTTTAATCCTTCTCCCAAAGGTAGTGTTGCCTTAGATTCTTGAGACAGCTTTATATGTGGGCAGGTAAGACCTATAGGGAACTTGGCAGGATTCTTTTACAGTGTGGTACCTGTTTGAGCTAACCTTCATTGCTTGCTAAAAATCTCAACAGTCAAAGAAACAAAAGCAAAGAGGAAGAGAAAGCTGATTGTGGACAGTGTGAAAGAACTGGACAGCAAGACTATTCGAGCCCAATTAAGTGACTACTCTGATATCGTCACTACTTTGGATTTGGCACCTCCTACTAAGAAATTGATGATGTGGAAAGAAACTGGTGGAGTTGAAAAGCTTTTCTCTCTGCCTGCACAGCCTTTGTGGAATAACAGGCTATTGAAGGTAATGTTTTTGTGCAAGTTCATTTTTAAATGGACTGTATTCTAATTGTGCCTCATGTATAGCAAACATCAGCATATAGTGATATAGTGATGGCAGTATTCATAATTGGAAGAAAAAACATTAAAAGAACTAAGGTAAATATTTTGAACATTGCTTTTATCAGTTACAAAAATAAATTATTTTTTAGAAGTTAATACTATTGGAGAGGAGCTTAAAAACTGAGAAAGAAGGATAGCCCATAATTACTTGATCCAGAATGAAATAAAAAGACACTGAGAACTGCAGTGGTGAATAATGTAGCCTTTTCTTTCTAGCTCTTTACTCGCTGTCTTACACCTCTGGTACCAGAAGACCTGAGAAAGAGGAGGAAAGGTGGAGAAGCTGACAATCTTGATGAGTTCCTTAAAGACTTTGAAAACCCAGAGGTTCCCAGAGAGGAGCAGCCACAGCAACAGCAGCAGCGAGATGTCATTGGTTTGTGTCTTGTCAAAGATGCTCTGCTTTCCCTTCGAGCATGTTTTCCTCTTTTATCTGTGCTTTGTATTGAGTCATCAAAGATTATGTATGAAGCAATGAGCTTTGTAATGGTTGTTTAGCTTGATGTACAACCTGTGACATAAAATAACTTTGTTTTTCTAGAAATAGGGGTTGCTTAGGAATTTTTTGAACCAGTGGATTAAAAGTGCAGGCTGTTGAGAGTGCTCAGTTCTAAAATAATAGCAGATTGGATTTTGGTGCCGTTTCTAATTACATTCTTAAGTATCTAAAAGAAGATTTGTTGTGGAATATAGATGAACCTATTCTGGAAGAACCAAGCCGTTTACAAGAGTCGATGATGGAAGGCAGCAGAACCAACCTGGATGAATCGGTTATGCCCCCCCCACCAGCTCAGGCCGGTGTTAAACGCAAACTGCAGCAAGTGGAACCAGAGCCAGTGTTACCCGTGAGTCAGCTTTCGCTATTGTTTTATGAGGAATGAGAAGTGGGCAGTGTCTTTGAGTGGGAAATGACACAGATTTGAGGCCCTAGCTTTGTATGGTCCTTTGAGATGCACTGTACATTTCAGAACATTTGTCCCTGGGTAGTCATTCTGGTGCCTTTGTTAGGTGAAAAGCTTACTGAAACATTTAAAATGTTGGTAGGATAAAGAAATTATACTATTTCCTCCAGTTAAAGTCTTCAAGGAGTCTAGTGTATTGCTTATCAAGTTCTGCTTGGCAAGTGTATATGAACAGCTTCCATGAAGCAAGGATTGTGTTAGCTATGTACACGTCTTTTAAGACAGCCCTAGTGTTCCAGGCTTAAGGATTCAAATAAAAGCTTTGTCTGGAGAGATTTCCTAGTTGAGTTGTGAGTAGACTTGGACATCAGCTGTGATGCAGTGTGAAAGAAAACTGTTTGTGAAGGGGAGAGGAAGGAAAAGGGCATAATGAAAGGTGTATTTTTTTGAATGCTTGCATGGTGAGAACAGTCCTGGTTTATGCTGTGTCTCATATTTTGGCATATCTTACCCTCGCTTTTCGCATTCCTTGGCTAACAGGTTGTTCACTGTAGAATGGGGCTGTTAGATGTTACGGGATCTTACTAAGCAGGGTGGAAGCTGCTGCTCCTCTTGGTCATGTCGCGGGGTGAAATCGGCATTGTCTGTGCTAAGTCAGTGTAATTGGGGGTGTTGGTGTGCTGGGAACTCTGTGATCATCTTAGAGGCCAGGTCAGGCCTCTAGCAGCAAGTACAACCTGTAGTGATACCTGCTGTGTGACTACATCAGAAGTAGCTTAGCAATTTTAGGGTATATGTAGAAGCAGTTTCAGGTGTCAGGGTAACTTTACTGGCAAGCACTTAATTTATAGAATCAGGGGAGAGTACCGTATATTAATTTTATTAAAACTGGCTACATAAATCCAATTAAATTGCTTTTCTGTATTTTACTCTTGACATAAATACTTTGTGAGAATATACTTCATCACCAAAGTAATTCATACATTTTTAGAAACTTTGCAGGTACCAATGTTTTAATTCCTTCATGTTTGTATTGATGAGAACAACATTTTGATGTTTTGAAGATGACTAGTTCCAGTGAGTTAAAGTGTGTTCATGTAGCATTGCATCTGGTGATACAGTATTTTAAATTTGCCTGTGCCAATCCAAGGAATGAGATCAGTGGTTTGGATGGTGGCATAAGTGAAGTTACTGGAAAGCCTTTTTACTTTACAGTGGTATTATAATTTCTGGTTTGAGTAGGATCTAAAGGATTGAGAATACACATATGGACAGCAAAATAAAATTGCTTTTAGGTTTTCAAAAATGAAAAATTCTGACAAATTGTGAGGATTAGATGCTTGGATTTTATTAAACTATAATGTAGCACCATCATTCTATTGTAAAAGAACTGACAAAATGATACTGTTTAACTATTGTGTGCTCTTTAAAGCATCCACCATCACAACAGCTGGAAATACCACCTGTAGAAATGCCTCCAGAGGAGCCCCAAAACATCTGCCAGCTAATACCAGAGCTAGAACTTCTGCCTGAAAAAGAGAAGGAGAAGGAAAAGGAGAAAGAGGAGGAGGAGGAGGAAGAAGTAAGAACTCTGTATAGAATCAGTTTGTGTTTCCCAGAAGTGGATGAATGGATTCAGTAAAAAGCATAAGAAATAACTCTACTGTCTATCCTTATTATTTCACAACCACTTAGTAATATTTGTATTATTTAGTTTTATAAATTACATACACATTCTGTTTTGTATTAGTGTTCTCTTGTTCTCACCCATGGCTGGATTAAACAACTCTATATGTTTACAATGCCTTAGATAAGAACTTTTGAACTTAATGGTGTGGTTCATTTTAAATAGCTTGTGCTACTTATTGAAAGTAGCTTTTTGCAAGAAAACCAGCCATGTCCTCAAATGGGATAACTTGTCTCTTAGCTGCAGTATTTAATATTCTATAGCAACAAACAGAACAAACTTCATTGATGTCTTTTATTTTATACCTGCTTCCAGGAAGAAGATGGCACAGGGGGTGATCAGGATCAGGAAGAAAGGAGATGGAACAAGAGGACTCAACAAATGCTCCATGGCCTTCAGGTACACATGATCATTTGCTTTCTTTAAAGTAGCTTTTGAGTTGTCCACTGATGCCTTTGAGCTAAAAGGTCAAGAAAGAGCTTTCTTTGCAGTTGATGTTGCAGCCTAAAATACTGGTTATCTTAGAGGGAGAAGAATGCATGTAGTAGATTAAATCTATATTAAATAATTGTATTAAGATTAAATCTATACCTTTATAAGTGTCATTTACTGTTCAGAGAACATTTCAGTCAAAAATTTTCACTTAAATATTTTTCAGCCTTTAAGTCCACACTTGGTGTGCAACTATGATTCCCAGAAATTTAGATTATTAAAAATACAGTCAATTATTTTATGAAAACAAGTGCAACCAAGACACCTACGTGTCTTTAGTCAAACCCCCATAAGGGTCTAGGGACAACACCATTGTACAGGATGTTTACTTCCTGGCTGGGCTAGTTTGAAAACTTGCATGGCATGAGAAGCTGAATCTTAGCAGCTGTGGTAATGTGACTTTGGCTGATTTCTAGCATGTGGCTGCAGTCTGCACAGACATACATCTATCTGTAGGATGGCTTCTTGCTTGCTGGAACTAAAGAGGTTTGTTCTGATACGATGACTCTACACCACAATGTTCACCCTGAATTGAAGTAAAACTGTTCCTTTGCCTATCAGTCTCTATATTAGTCCTCCACATGTTCTTGGACTCCCTTTGCCTTTCGGCCTGGTTTGTAGCTCCTTTGTTCCCTTAAACATTTTGGAAACTTGTGAGATTTGGCTGTCACTGAATGCCACATCCCAAATGGTCACACACACTCCTCTTCTCTTGCCCATCTTTAAATGCAGAGCATGATGCCGTATGGCAGGGATTATCCTTTTGGCCAGTTAGGGTCAGCTGTCCTGACTCTGTCCCCTCCCAACTAACTCCTTGTGCACCTCCAGCCTACTTGATGCAAAACATAGCACCATATGAGCTGTTGCAAAGAAAATTAAGCCTGTCCCAGACCAAATCAGTACAAATGATTAAAATAAAAAAAGCTTAAAAATAATTTCTAAAGTGTACAGATGTTGATTTGGTAGTGTTGTGTAATGTTTTCCTCTCTGAATCTTTTATCACAGTTTCTGAAGAGAGCTTTAGAATTCTTTTTGACCATAACTAGCTTTTTTCAATTCTTTCTTCTATGTACCCAAAAGAGCATCACATTGGATGGCTGTATCATTAAATCTGCAATGAGATTTGGAGTTAGGATCTGATTAATATAAAGTAATTTTGTTTGGCCAGCCAAATATCTTTTCATCTAGTTGAAATTCATTCCAGGGCAGACCTGCTTTAAATTGAACACTTCAGTTGTTGTCCTGGCCAGCAAAAAAAGATGTATTATCATGATTTTTTTTTTTTAATATATATATATTCTTGCCAAGACTTTGAGAAAGTATAAGTGACTTGGGGTACTTAGTTTAAGACAGAGGAGTTTTAGAAATAAACAGGCTTTCACCTTGGGAAAATTATGCATATTTTAAAGAACGTTAGCTCTTGAAATTTTACCCTATTATTTTTGGAATTACATTTATTTTGAGAAATAAAACTTGACTTTTTTTTTTATTTTACTTCTATTAAGAAAAAATTGTACTGTAGTCAAAAAAGACTGGTTAGCTATTGCTGCAGAAATAAAATCTTGTGCTATACAACAGTGTTTCTGGAATACATTCAGCAGATTCAAGAATGATTTTTCACACATCTCTGGGAAGCCTACTAGGTTTCATTTAGCTAAGATCCATAAAGAAATTGTCATGTACATGTAATGTTCCCATCCTTCTGAATCCCTCAGTGTCCTGGGGTTGACAGCAAACAGTCTTGCCAAGAGACATTGTTGTTTCTGTGTAGAACTCTATTTAACTTGCGGTATCAATGTTGTGTTTTTCAGAGAGCTCTTGCTAAGACTGGAGCAGAATCTATCAGTTTGCTTGAGCTGTGCAGAAATACGAATAGAAAACAAGCAGCTGCAAAGTTCTACAGTTTCCTGGTACTGAAAAAGCAGCAAGCTATAGAGCTGACCCAGGAGGAGCCCTACAGTGACATCATTGCCACCCCTGGTCCCAGGTTTCACATTATCTGAATGGTTCCCTGGAGCAGAGCTAGTGCTCGTCTCAGCAGTGCGTGTATTGCCCCGTCCGTAGGGCCCACAAGACCATTGCAGAAAATTTAGATTTTATTGTCTGTATAAAGTCCTTGGTTTTCTCTTGGGGTTATTTTGGGGTTTGTATTTTAACTTTACCACTCAAATTTTTAGTGAAACTGCTGGCTGGGTTGGGTGACTTGAGTTCCAGCTGCAGAAACCAGACATCTCAAGCGCCCAGATAAAGATTGTTTTAGCAGCTCAGAGCAGATGTGTGCAATATTGGTGCATGTGATGTTGAGTATCAATGAAAATGTCTTACAATAATTTGACTAGTTGAGTCAATAGAGATATTTTTAACCTATACAAGTAAATCTGAATGGCCAACCTTTTGTCTGATTAAAAACTTTGCCAAACTCATTTGAAATGTTCGGTCTGCTTCTCATAGTAGCAGTTTTTTCTCCCCTTCTCTAGATCTTTGTGCATACCGTGGGTCTCTTAAAGCTGCCAATATGAAAGGTAGTGCCTGATACGTCAGCTTGCTGTGTCACTGCATTTTTGCAGTCAGATTTTTGTAGCCCTTGATGCTAAGGGGAAACGAGTGTCTGTGGAAAGCACTTCCTCTACATGATATATGGAAGGACAAAACAAGTGAAGTGTTTTAGATGAAACATTCCTTTTGACTTACCACCTTGTTAATGGTCCACTACTGATAATGGCTAATTACTGTTAATAAGTGACAGATGAAAACTAGTAATTTCATTTAACCATTTAAGAAATCATAATGCTTTAGGTTTGTTAGAGCTGTATATAAACTCCAGACTTTTTAAAACAGACTTCTAGATTGTAAATTATCTGATTTTTGTATTAAGCAGGCATCCAACAGTAAGAAAAAGAAAAATTGCTAAGTTCAGATACCACCTGTACCAAAATGGCAACAGACTTTGAATATAGAGTACAGATGGGCACAATTCCACTTAATTGTGTAGTGTATTAATGGCTCTTTGGATATATTTATGGGTTTAGTGTCAATTTTTTCTGATAATGTACACTGTCATGTTCAAAACATTTTATCAGTTTTGCAAAAGAAGTCTGGTTTGATTTTATTTCTAAAAAAATGAAGCTTTATTGTTAGACCAGGTAGCACCAGAAATTATGTGAATATGTTGATTATGGAGACCTGTCTTAACTTTTTTTAGGGCAAAATTATTCACACTGAAGGTTCTGGTTTTAATGTTGGCACTTTTGTGAAATGATTTTGGGACTCTGAAATTTCAGTGTATACTCAACTGTAAAATTATGTGAATGTTTAAAAAACTCTGAGATTACATGATGACCATGTTTTAATAATCCTTGAAAAAGTTAATTGTATAAAGTTACTGCAGCTTTATTTTCAACATGATGTGCCTGTAAAACCATAATTTTCCCCTTTGTAAAAAGAGACATTGTAGATAACTTGAATGTTTAATTATAGAAAAGGTCATTAGATTCTTGTTACACATTTTTAGTCTGTTTTTGTTGCTTTTCAAGGTTAATATTCTTGAAAATAGTTGATGCTGTTATGTATAACTTTTCTAATAAAAGTTGTGTTATAAGCTGTTATGTATTAGCTCTGTATCTTGTTTGAGCACCTCCCGTTTACGTAGGAGAGACTGAGCTCTAAGAGATTGGTTATTTTGGTATTAGGTATGGAAAGATCTAGCTCTTTAAAATATTAAACTTGAATATGTAAATAGATTTCTTGCCATTAGGAAGGAAATGTTACTCTCCTGGCTGTACTGTGCTTTTGTTCAAGGATTCTATGCTAGGAATATGTGTGTGGAAAATTATGGGAGACTGACTATAAAACGTGATTCAGCTACATGCCTGTCCCTTCTGAATGCTGGAACATATCCAGCTTGGATTCTTTTAGCTCTGCTGTTCCCTTGTTTGTGGAATTGCCTCTGCATGTATGTCAGTGCCTCTGAAGTTACATGCTCCTCCTGGTAGATCCAGACACTTGGATCCAAGCCTGTGGCTGCAGCGCACGGAGTCCGTTGGTTACCTCTAGAGTTTGTGTCGGGGCAGTGAATTCTGACTGCCACAGGCTGAGTGAGCTGACTTGGTCTGGGCTCCACACACAAGGGGCTGTCCTGCTTTTGAGTGACCTGTGGGAGCAGCTGGGCGCATCCTGTGCATGCTGTAATTCCTGTGGGATGCAGACTGGCCTGTGCTGAGTCAGCCCAAGAGTGTGTGTGTACAGTGCAGCACTGGAAAAGTGACTTTCATTCCTTTAGTTCGAGCTCTGAGAGAGAAGTGTGGGAGTTTGGGCACTCAGACTAGGATGAAAGCTCTTCTGGCTTTACTTCTATCAATAATCTAGTACAGTTTTGTCACCAGTTTGGCTCTTTGATCAACACTCATGGCGAGTTGATTTTGTTCAAATGTGTGCCTGGTGACATTCTAATCTGGGGCACTAAATGCAGGCTCTGCTTTATCATGTACAGGATTTGTTACTAGTTCTGACCAGGGCCTACAAGTTGTACCAACAGGGCTTGCATTTCTTGGAAAGGGGGCTTTGTGGTAATGCACCGGTCAGCTCTTGAATGAGGTCTAAGGAATGGTGATAGAGCGTTGCTGTTCTCATCTAGCTCCTGCAGGTACAAGAAGTGTATTTCCCTTCTCTGTTATGGACACAAATGACGAGATGGAGAAGGGCTCTCTGTTGCACAGCATTCATTGTTTTCCCTATAACTGCTGCTGGCTTTTTTTAAAGTGCTCAGTATCTTGGTAAAGAAGTACAGCATCTGCGTTTTGTTATAGTTCCTCCTCAAACGAATGTCGAACTGGTTTTAAAGAAATTAACCGTAAGCATTCACTTAGTGTTTACTAGATAGGAAGACATTTTTGTTGCAGCTCAATAACCTCTCTTTTCAGAAAGCTGCCTTGGGAGGGATTTAGATTAGATCAAGAGTGTTACTGTAAAATGTGTTCTTCACTGCTTTCCAGTCAGGCTGGACTGGCTCTAGTGCCTTTGGCTGTGGTGCTGCTCTGCAGCAGTGAGGGGAAGAAACTGCTGTGAATGCTTCTCTGCTCCATCTTCCCATTGGTTGCAGTTTTGTTTTGTCTGCAAACCTTAACTGCTCACAGTGGGGGTACTATGCATGCCCTGCTTTCCAAATTACTCCTCCTTGGTGTGTAAAAAGAGAACAGTTCAGGAATCTAAGGAAGTATTTCTTCAATGAGATTGAGCCTTGAATGAATTCCTGACAAGGAATTCCAAGGTGTGTGATCACCTTAAAGATACACTGCTCTGTTTTATTCCTCTGGGGTGGAAGGGAAGAAGGCAGGTGATGTTATCTACAGCAGGAGGTTAAATAGTGCTCTGTTTCTGGAAAGGATATGAGTAGAGAATTCTTCCTAATTCACAAGACATAAGACCTGGCAGCTGTTGTGTGCAGCTTTGCTTCAGGGACTTTGTTGGAGGGTCAGGTATATCACGCTGGGGGTGTTGATCTGTGCCCATCTTCTTTGGGCACAAAATTGCCTTTTCTGCTTGGGTCTTTCCAGCTGACATCCTACACTGCCAAATCAAGGAAGTCAGATTTCCAAGGGTTATTTTTCACTCCCTATTGTTGTTCCACTTCTACACCTAAGTCTGTCATGGTACTTAATATTAGTTTTTTGGGGGGAGTGGGGTTAAGGTAATTTTTTCTGTTTGTAGACCTCTTAATTAAGTGTCCATAGATTGTACATCTTTCCTCAAGTGGTTGGTTGTGTTTATCTTTGTGCTTTTTCAGACCTTTCTTCTGTTTCACCTCCAAGAAGTGGCTGGAGTATATACTGTGAATTTCTGCAACATGAACATACAGAAAAGTTGAACTATCAAGAAATAAATTGTCCCAACACACAAGGAAGAAAGGACAGTTCTCTGCATTTCTTGCTGACCTCTGAAGGTCTAGTAAAGCCATGGGACAGACAAGAACAGGAGGTAGAAGGGAAGATTTTCTCTAGTTCTTGTAACAGGAGCTGGTTTTATACTTGTTTTAGCTTAAAACATCTTTATGCAGAATAAAAAAAAAAAATTCCAAAATCGCAGGTAGGATAAAATATTCATATTAGCCAAACACTAATGTTAGTGTTATATTATAATTAGAATAAAGTGCCAGAAACTTCCTGGGAGAACACAGCCTCCAATTTCATTTGGCCCTAGATATTCCCCAGCAGCCAGGAAAGAGACAAGAGGTAGTTTGTTTGTCATAAGCAGCCCCACTGCTTTTATTGTTTGCCTAAGTTTTGTTTTCAATAAAAACATCAAACATCATAACATAGCCTGAAACTAACACTAAATAATTGAGAATGTGTGGTTGACCTTTAATCATTGATGATTACAAATGTTTGACACTGATCAAGAATACATATGATAAGAAACACAGAGTTGCTCATGACATTGGGCATCCTTCTAGAGCAGATGGGGGTTTAAAGCCAGCAGTGTTCTCCATGCAGGGACTCCTCTCTAAATTAAACGCCTGCTATGTTCTTGAAACGCTTTCTCCTTCCCTGCCGTGCAGTGCCCAGGTAGTGCTGGCAATTATTTGTGCAGTTTAGTTTTCTAGGTTTGGGGATATTGGGAACTGATTCAGGGTAAAACCCACCAAAAGAAACATGTTTTTTTTCCCAGCTGGATCAATTTCTACATCCTGCACACTGGGCAGCCACACAGAAACTTGTGCCAGCATAACACAAGAAGGACCAGGCAGGAGAATAGAGAAGGGATGGAGTGAGGATTTCTTTTTCGTATGGCTGTGCCAACTTTGCATGTGTGTTAAATCAGTCTAAGAGAATTATTCATAAAGTTGCAGTTTGAATTCAGGAGTCCCAGGCCTGGCTAAAACTGTGTACTGGCCTGTTCATCATCAACTTGCACACCACTTATTAATATTCTGTTTTTCCAAGGCAGAAAGTTGAAATCAGGTATTTCTGTGACAGAGCCCAAGCCCAGCCTCTGCCAGCAGATGTGTCCGCACTAATTTTCTGTTCATTTTGTGGAAGTTAATATATCCAGTCCTCACGTTACTGGAGAGGAAGCCAGAATTGGAGTCAATTCACAGGCAGCATGTACCACACATCGCACTGGATTGCGAACTCAGAAATGAAGGGATCAGGTTACCATAAAACGTTCCACTGCTGAGCATTTTTGCAGAAAAGTTCAGCTAAATTTGTCTTTGTACAAATTAAGCTGCTTCTCATATTTCTTGACTATGGGACTAATCTCCAAAACAAAAGAAATGCTGATGTTTAAGGAATAAGAAACCACAGTCAATGTTATAAGAAAAAATAGAAGGAGAAGCAGCTTAGCATTTGGATTTCAAAGCCAAATTTGATGCTTAGGAATGTTTCTCTGGTCAAGTAACTAATGAGAGACTCTGAAAATAAACTAATGGTACCATTTTGCATTTTGTAATTACATGAATGCAAACTTGTACCTAGTCCTGCTGATGCTGAGGGGGGCAGCAATGAGCTAGTAAAGGCACACAAAGATTTCTTACGGTGGCAGCTACTCAGCAGCCCAAGCTGCAGGCTTGATCGTGTCTCGAGACTGAAATAAATGCAGGAGACACAAGTGCTTGCCGTGCTAAGTTTCATCTCCACATCTGCGAGAAGCAGTTCCAGTTCATTAACTCTGGCAGGCTGCTCCCTGGGGTGTGAGTTGGGGCTGGGACCTCTGGGATCTCTTGCCTTCACCACTGAGCCTTTGGAATTATACAGAGACTCTCTGATAAGAATGTTTGAACACCAAGCCCAAAAAGAGCAGACCCATCACATGCAAGAGGAATCTATCAGGAATATTTAAATCATCCTCATGTCAGCAGCAAAGCCACCATCATTCCCATCTCTCTTGTGCTGTTCCCTTGGCAGGGTGATGTGACCATTGGGGTGTTGCAGGTGTTGGGCAGGTTCTGCTGGTCACCAAGGAGCTGCTTTTGGTGAGGCACAGCTGAGCAAACAGCTCAAGCCCCAGTGCACACAGCTGTGCAGGAAGATTTCACTTGTACTCCCGACCCGATGGCCCAGAGCTGTTCCCTGGAGTCTGATGCATGTTACTCTCAACAGACAGAGCTGAGGAGGAGGAGGATGAGCCTTCCCCAGAGAGCAATGTTAAGTCCGGCAAGACAGGTACACATATAGCCTTACATGAAGTTATTTTGAATTTATGGCACTTTACTCTTATGACTTAGTACTACCATTTCTGTTAGGAAATGACCCTTCTGGCTCAGTGTGATGAGATTATTCATGCCCTGAGGGAAATACAGCAGGTACCAAATCCAGCCAGATGTGCCGGGCATATGTATAATGGAGCGTTAGGACTCTGAATCCCTAAGGCTGGACTGAAAGTGAGAGAACTCTTGAGTCTCATTGCAAACAAGGTGCAGACATAAGGTCTGCCAGCTGTGGAGGTGGATTCAGCAGGATGAGAAGACAAGGCCTGCAGTTAGGCTGCTGGGACCAGGATATGAGGAAGTTACCCACCTGCTCAATAGATCATGAGTTCAAGCATGAATATGCTGTCATTGTGGTCTTTCCTCAAAACGCCTCTCTATCATCCCTGAGGCCCAGTTTTTCAGCAGTAACAAAGTTTTCTGCCTAATTTGAGGGCAAAGAAATTTTCAGTTGAAGAACAGAAAGGGTAATTAAACATTGGAATGGATTGCCCAGGGAGGTGATGGAGTCACAGTCCCTGGAGGCATTTAAGAATACTGGCATTCATGGCACTTCATGCCATGGTCTAGTTCACATGGTGGTGTTTGTTCATAGGTTGGACTCAATGATCTTAGAGGTCTTTTCCAACCTAACTGATCCTGTGATTCTGTGATGAGATTTCTGTAATCAAGGTTATGTATGCTCATTCTACACTGCAAAGCAAAGCACACCCTTACATCTCATGCAAAATAAGGCATCATCAGTGGAAAACCACAACCAAAACATGCTTGCCATACTGGAAGGAAAGGCAAGACTACTCTTTCTAGATTTTCATGGTTACACACTCATCTCCTAAGTGTGGTACTTGTATTTTTGTATTAATGTGTGTGGTTTTAGTTAAAAACTAAATAACTGCAATTTTTTGAACTTGACACTATCTTCTCTTCCTTATGGTAAGAGGAGACGAGCAGCAACATGCCTGAGTAAAAGGCAAAGAAGTACTTGTGATCTGTGAAGAAAATGGGACATTTTATCAGTGGTTGTGCCTGGTTGAGGCAGGCAGCACTGTATGAGAAGGGTACCACAGCTGCTGGATTGCAGTAGTATAGCGACTGGATAAAACACACCATTCCTGGCTACACAGATCAAAACCTTGGCCTGAGTGTTCTTCTGCCCAAAGGGAAAATGGATGATGTTATGCACTAGCCCCAAGTCTGGCAGTCAGCTGTGAGCTGCCAAGAGGTCCCTGGCAGCCTTGGACTCAGGGTTTGCCAGCTCCACTGAAGCAGATGTTTTCCTCAGAGATGAGCCGTGCAAGGACACAGGAGTAAACACTCCTCCATGAATGACACTTAGCAAGCAACCTGGACTATGAAGTTCCATTCTCCTCCTTCCCCTCCAGCAGAGGAATTTCCCAGCCTGTCCTACTAGAAAGACCAGGGTGAATTGTGCCTACCCAGAGTGAAGACCATGTAGAGAACCTTGTGAAGACTGGGCTGTGTGCCCTGACATTCCTCTCCTACAACCCGTCACCTCCAGCACATCACAGCTGCAGAGGAAAGCCACTACTCTGTTCTCCAGCACAGCACAACCTGCCAGTGGTAGAGGTGAGGAGCAGGGTGGAGAGATCATCTCTCACCAGGAGTGTCAGTTAGGACAGTTAGGACAGTTAGGACAGAGTTCTTACACCAAAGTCAACGATGCACTTTATCACATGGGAAAGGCTTAGACTAGAGTACCAGGACAAGGTACTTCTAAGCAAAAATCAAGCTGGTTTTACCTGAATGTTATACAGATGAGAGTAATGAATGTTCATCCATGATTCTTTTGCACCTACTCCAATGAAGAAGTATCAAGTCAGCATCAAGTTTTAAATCCAACAACATAACTTAAAATGCTACCGTAAACTTGGGTCTGACATTTAAAGGTCATCGAACAAACCTACTATAAAAACCATATATGATTTGAAAGCTTCTAATTAATGTTGTTCAAAAGAATTCTGTTCAAAACTCAAGACAGAGAAATCTGTTTTAACCGAAAGGTACAAGTAGCAAAGCATGACATATTTGATTGCAGAATGTATAATTTGATAAATCATCACCATAATGTAGTCTGTACATGTTTAAAACATATCCTTCTATAACCAGGTCACAGATTCCAGTTAAATGTAGTAGAAACAGCTAGCATTTAAAATAGTCCCCTAATAACTATTTTCTCCATGCTTTTTTTCCTTCAATCAGCTAAATTAGAGCTTTTTCAGGTTTAGGGTTTAGCAGCTCAATTGTCTGGTAGGTATGAGTTCTTGATGCAAGCCATATAACAGTGGGCAAAAAGCCAAGAAAATGTTTAAAGTAGTTCATTTCCTGGTGCCTGAAGGATGTGTGTGAGGTCAAATCTTTTGTTGTGACTTCATTTTCCCTTCTGGAAAGGGAAGGGTAGTTGTCTTCATCACATTTCTGCAAGGATATTTTAATTTTAGAAGATCTCACTGTAAAAAGAAGGACCAAGAATCTGAGCAACCCAGGGAAGGCTGTTAAATTCTTGAAATATTTAAAGTACTATGAGGTGGAAACAGTCCACAGAAAAATATCATCAGCTCCTTGCTAACAACCTAAATATCTCCCTGCTTAACCAAGGACTGAGCTAACCTACTCCCTCCATGTCTGGATTGGTCTCGAAAAGCCAGAAACCTTTCTTGGAAAAAGTCTTTCCCAGAAATCACATTCCTGAATATCCTTTTCGTGAGTTTGCAACTGCAGTCATTTGGCTTTCAGTTATTTTTCTCCAGCACTGGCAATTTGTTGTTTCTCTCAAATGTTCATCTGGCTCTGTTTTGCTTAATCATAGTGTCTCCCAAAGGTCTGCACTAATGAGTTTCTGCATTCATACCATATGCTTTCCTTGCCATGGAGAGGTTTAGTTGTATACAAAACAGATTTTGAGACTCTTTCTATTCCCTTTCTCTTCTGTCCTCATATCTGAAAGGTCTTCTAGGCAAAAGAGTTTTCTCAGGTCTCTTCACCCGGCTAGTTAAACCACATCTAAACAATGCTCCCATGTAATTTAGATATGTGACAAAACTTTGGAAGTAATTATCCAGTTATTTGATTTGGATTTAGGTTAACTAGCTTTTTTGGAGTCCTCATTTGAAATCCCAGAGGCCAAGGTCATCCACACACTAAGAATGTGGTGGCAACTCCCAGTGACAGGAGACACCAAATTCCTAATGAAGGAGCTGTGCTTCTAAGGGTGGTAGAATTATATAAAAAGAATAAATTCTTTACTGTGAG
>WAAG01006065.1:0-11493 GCA_013390105.1 Tichodroma muraria
ATATATAACATATTGTATATGAAAATTGTTTATTGCATTATTAAATATTAAACTTCAATTCCTAAACTATAGGAACATTATCTGCTGGATAACAGAAGTCTGTTGAGCCCATAGTCTGGTCTCCAGTAAGGCTGACAAGCGTATACCTGAGTATAGGTAAGAGCATGACAAGGATATAAATTGTCCCTCCCTAAACCTGAGAGTCTTTTCAGCTCTTCATGAGATAGAAATGGTTTCTACACATTTCGCAGTCTTCAATGAATTTCCATTCCATTAAATTTTCCATTTTCCTCTTGAATCCATGTACATTTTTTATTATTCACAATATCCTTTGGCAGGGAGTTGTTCTCATCAGCAACTGCATGAAGAATTCTCTCTTTAACTTGTTTGAAACTGAGTCCAATTGGTTTCCATTTAATTTCTCTCTCTCTCCTTCTCCTGTCCACCCTATAACTTACTAGTGATATATCTTACTAATAGTGCTATCTACATCATCATCTGCAGTCTACAGCATTATCAAAACTGAATTAACAATACATAACATAGCTGCACCACAATACCTTATTTTACATCAGCTCTTAAGGACTGATTGCTCTCATCTTTTGGAGGTAGGAGTCAAGACAGCTTAACACTATGCCAGTGTACATATCTGAACATTCTAACTACCCCTAAAACTGTCTGCTTCTTAATCTATTAATATATACCATTTTGTAATATCTATAACAAAGAAATGGCATATTCGTTTGTCAGGAAAACTTCTTATTCTTTTTCACTTATTTCAACAGAAATATAAATGAAAACACTATATGAGAATTCATTTTACAAAAACATAGCAATTCAATGAATGATGACCTTTCTCCTCCACCCTAATCATTTATAGGAACAGCACTGTATGAAACAGAAGCTTTAGAGAAATTAATTCATGTGATGAAGTAGGGAAATCTCCAAACCCAAAATTACAAGCCTGATAGACACGGAAAAAGTTGGATCCTGCCAACAGTAGGACACTAAGCAAAGGACTTATTCTTCAAGCTGATACTTCAGCCAAAAATCTATGATCATTTGGTGAACTTAATGTTATTATTTGCATCAGGATTTTTACATTATTGTTGCATAAGAAATAAATGTTCTGAGGACATTCCAGATCCAAATTGTGTTTAGCATACAATTTTCTTAACGTCTGGAAATATTCTCCATTGTTTTCAGGCCAACAAAACAGGGAAATATTTTCTATTCCAGAAAACAGCATTAACAATGTAAGTGGGGAAAGGATAGCACTATACACAAGGAGTGAAGGAAGTGGAGGCAGAGGAAGCATAGAAGGAATTAGTTTGCTGCACTGCGAGAGTAAAATGCTCTTCCCTGTTTGACCATATTAAAATTTCTTACCTATGGAAATAGAAATCTACTTTGATTAGTACCCAGCAAAGTGATACTTCCAATAACACCAAGACTGGATTTGAGGCTAATTTTATTTTTGGCTTATTTTACTTTGTATGGTTTTGTTTCCATTTTACAAAATCAACAGACTTTGCCTAGGTTGTCTAAACCAAGTTGCCCTCTTCTAGGACATCCAGCTTAGAAATCTCTTGGTCTGATAGCATGATAAGCAACTGAAACTGCTTGATCTGGCAGTGATGGAAAATTAATTTAAAAAGCAGCAAAGATTAATTAGTCTGCTAGAGAGATCAACAGCTACCTTCTCACACATAGCCTCTTCCAATTCCTGTTTGGAGCCAATGGGAAACTCAAATTGCGTCAGCTGCAGAAAGATAAATTTTTCTGTCAAGTAAATCATCAGCTTTTGAATTTGTGCCTAAATATGGACTTCATGATGAGAAGAATGTCTCTGATGCTGAAATCTGACCAAATTCTCCCCAGAGATAGAAGCAGAAATTTCTCAACAGTCTTTAAAAGATCTAAATTCTAAGACAGGATTACTGTTATTAAAAACCTTTTGTATTTCTATTAATTGCTTATGCTATTTTTTGCATTAGCTCATAGTTGCCTTCACATGGAGATTTTTGTCTTGATCTATCCCAAACCTACTAAAGCAAATGAAACAAACAGCTGCATTATCTCTAAAATTTCCATCTCACTTTTTAACAACTTCTGTATTACAAAATATTATTCTATTCTGAATTATTCAGATGTATAGATAGTACTCTCTGATGCCTTGGGAATAATTTCAGTTTGTTTATTACATTATTGTATTGTTGAGCAATTTTTAAACTTGTTCCTGTAAAAATAATTAATGTGAAGCCACTGAACCAGTGGTACACATTATCACAATGCACCTATTTCTTTTATAAACAGAAGTAAACCCTCCATTTGTTAGCAGAAATTATGAGTTGTATCGAGAAACCCTGAATTCCAATATGAATTCTAATTCTTCTCTGTGGCATCACTGATCCTTAAATCTACTAAAGCAATTTTCGATAAACCATCTTGCAATTCATATTCACCTTTGCATTTGTTTATAGCCAGCATGCTTTTTATGTCATTATTTTTCTTTCTTATGGACTGTAGTAGTTCCAATTTGCTCTTCAGAAAATTAATCAAAAACTACCATGTGTCACCTCAGTAGTACTTATTAATTACAATATCTTTGTCTTTACTGTCTGTCCTTAAGTACTTCACCCAGGATTTTCTGTTTACTTCAGTCATTCATCACACTCAGAGTCTCCAGTTTTTTAGCATGTAATATAAAAACACAATTAGATTATTAACCTCTGCATTAACACAAGTTTACTGCTATTGCTCAGAATAACAGGTTATTAAAAAAAAAAGGGGGTCAACTCAGACTAAGGCCTTGGGCAATGTTATTTCAGAGAAGAATGTTCTGTCTCAGCTCCAAGAGCAGAACATGTCCCTGTGCAAATGTACAAATTACTCTGAGACGTGTACATATTTGAGGTTTACACATGCAAACCTCTGGAAGTTCAACAATATAAAGCAAAAGATCCTGCACCTGTGTCAGGGCAATCCCAAGCACAAATACAGGCAGGAGAATGGGTTGTAAGGAGTCCTGATGAGAACTTGGGGGTGTTGGTGGACAAGAAGTTCCACAAGACCCAGCAATGTGTACTTGCAGCCCAGAAAGACAAACATGTCCTGGGCTGCAGTCAAAGCAGCGTGGCCAGCAGGGTGAGGAGCCATTTCTGCCCCTCTGCTCTGCTCTGCTCTGCTCACTGCAGGTAAGGTGAGACCTCGCAGTGCTGCACCCAGCTCTAGGACACATGATGCAAGAAAGAAGCGGACCTATTAGTACAAGTCCAGAGGAGACCATGAAAATGATCACAGGGCTGGAGCAAGTCCCCTGTGAAGGGAGGTTTAGAGGCTGGGGGCTGTTCAACCTGGAGGAGGCTCTGGAGAAACCTCATAGCACCTTCCAGTACCTAAAAGGGGCCTACAAGAGAGATGGAGAGGGATGTTTTGCAAGGGCATGCAGTGATAGGACAAGGGGGAATGAATCCAGACTGAAAGAGGGAAGGTTTTGGTGATGTTTCAGTTGACTTTTATAGTTGCAAACCTAAAGGTAATGGAGAAAACATTTTGAAACATCATCCCCAAATTTCTTTTTCGTCAAGAAAGCAAGTACTAAATGGTAGACCACAGGGACAGTTCACAAACTATGTATTTCTGGTCATACTCTCAGCATGGCAACTATTAAGACCTGATTAGAGAGAGCTGCCTCTGCCTGAATTAAGGTGTAAAGGAGACCTAATGCCAAATTCAATAGTACTGAGACCGCTCAAAACTTTTCACAATATGTTTTAACAAACCGAGGAATTAATGGTCATTCTCTATAGAGTTCTCTTATTCTACAAGTTAAATGAATTCCTCTTCTCTAATCCTAATTAGTCCACGCACTTAGTCTTTCTCTTCTTTTGGGTCTGTGGGCTGTGAGTTGGTGGCCCATAAATTCTGTGTTCTTTGTGTCCATTATCAGTGATATACTCTTCTCCCCCAGCTTTGCTAACCTCCCCATAGGTCTGAGATAACACTCAGACAATAGTACATCCTTTATCTTATCTCAAGTTTCGGCTGTGGGAGCTTATCCTACAGTCTAGGTTCCAGGTACACATGGAGGCTTATTTGGGAGAACTTCAGTGATCACTGGTAGTCTCACAAAGCGTCTGTCCCATAATATGGGGTGATATTTTCTTGACCAGTGAGATGCATACAAGCAGTTCCTTTAGTACACAGTTTGCCAACTCAGCTCCTACTGGTCAGAAAGAAAACCAACTAAATTTGAATTTGTAAAAAGTCTATTCCATGGTTGGCTGACATATAAAGCACTTAAAAAAAAAAAAAAAAGAAGAAACAAAGAATGAGTCATAAAACAAGCATAAACAAAAACAAAGTTAGAAGAGAAATGGGACATAAAGGTGTTTTAATGAATAAATTAATACTGTAATGATATACCAAAATTATTACTCAGTGTTTCCTTTAGTTCTAATATTCTTGAAGTAAATATCTTTGATGGACCATGGGCCTGATGTAGATTATCCCTCTGTTGTTACTGTCCTCTTACTTACTAAGATCCCTCACAGAAATTCTGAAACACCTATTGAAAAAATGTATCCGAATCAGTATGTTAGAATATCTGCTTTTTAACATAAGTGTGCCTCCAGATAGGCAAAAACAGTCATCTGTGTAACAAAGATAATACCTGTAGAGTGGATTTCAGCTCTCATCAATAATTTATCATCTTTTCATCTTTTACATTTAGATGTGAAACATGGCTTTCTAGATTACAATGATGTAAAACATGATCTGTTTGTTTCCTTTATTTTTAATATCAAACTACACTAATAATGATTTAAATTTTAAGTTCTTTCAATTTTTTCTTTGGAGATTCCTTTGATTGCTTTGTTTATAAAAAACAAACAGCCCTTTATTAATTCTTTTATTCTGCTTTTTAATTGACTGTTGAAATAGTCCATAAGCAATTTATTTCATTTCCCACATTTTCTTCAGAAAGACAGGCATCTTAAATGTTTTCAAATACTTAGGCACTTAACAGCTAATACCCATTTCTATTTTGTGATTATTCTTCCCTCAAAATTCCTCCTTCAATTTTTTCTTGTTTCCTAGATCTGTTTCACTACTTAATTTTCTGACAACCATCTGCTTACTTTAGACAGTGCTTCCTTCCTGTGTTCTCTTACTGTATATATTACCCCCTTGTATCTTTACTTCCTTTCCCATTCATTAAGACTACCTGCACAGATTCCAGATACCATTTAATCCCCAAAACCCCCATGATTTTCATTAAGCTTTTTCCCTCAAAATAATTCAAGAAACTACTAAAGCACATATTGGCCATAAATACCTTCAGTGCAGGACTTTTAGCTTATTCATGCTGGTAACACCATTCACGTAATTACAAAAAAAAAAAAAAAAAAAAAAAAAAAAAAAAATATTTTATTTTTTCCCCCTTNTATTTACTATTTTCGCCATTAAAGGTGGAGTCATCAACAAAAGTATTTCTACTGCATGCATTATTTTGTTGTTGCTTGGTGCCATTGCTCTTAAGAGCCCTGCTGGAATCCGGGCTTTATATTGTTTACAAACACAGAAGAAAATTACAATCCTGGCTGAAAATGTCTTGCAGTCTACAGGAGTCAGCAGATGGAAAGAGCAAGATGAAGCAGTACAGGCAACAAAGATACTGTCTTATCATCTTAGTACTCTGCACATCAGTAACATAACCATTGCAGATTTTGGAAGCATCACAGATGAAAAAAATAAAGGCATTTGGCTGGAGAGAGAGAGACATTGTAAACTTGGGAATCTCCTTCCAAATGCAAGAAGCCGGATGGAAAAATAAGTTTTTTTCTAACAGTGTTTGAAAAGCCAGCAATGGGATAATGACAGCCAATGGAGCATGTAAAGGTGGGGAAAAGTGCCTCAACTCTAAAATAGGTAAAATAACTGATAAACTGATGTATGGGTGTGCAGGTGTGCCAGTCTGCCATTCTAGCAACTGAGACTCAAACGCCTGATGAAAAACTTAACGTTATTCTGCTTTTCTTCTAAAGGTTGTAAGTGCTAGTTTTATAAGCAAGGTAATAATTAGATATGCTATTGACACTTCACGTGCAGTTGTGCCACATCATAAAGGGGAAGACAACACTAACAATTAACACTGGGTTCATAGCATCCCAGTGCTGCATGTTAGGAAAAGCAAGTCTTCACTCTGCAGCCAGTGTTTATGTTCAGAATGGATTTGCTGTCGTGTTTCACACAATATTTTCATGTTTCTCTTTATATGTCCACCCTTTTCCAGTAAGTATTTTTATGTTTCCTCTTTCTTCGTGAATTGCTTGTCACACTGCAGCATTTTTTTTATTTCAATTAAAACAAAGACATATTTTCACCCTGCTTGAAACACCCTGTGGTGGCTTGATGTCGCCTGGACACCAGGTGCCCTCTACAGCCACTATACCATTTCACCCCTTGGCAAGACAGAGGACAGAAAATATAACTAAAGTCCATGGGTCAAGATAAGGACAGGGAGAGATCACTCAACAATTACCAAAAGAGGGACAACAGATTCCACTTGGGGAAAATTAATTTAATTTACTGCCAACAAACTCAGAGTAGGATAATGAGAAAATAAAAAAGTCTTAAAACACCTTCCCTTCCTTCTTCCAGGGTTCAGCTTTGCTCTGATTTTCTTAACTCGTCCCTCCACAGAAGTGCAGGGCTATAGGAAGTGGGGGCAGCAGTCAGTTGCAGTCATACAAGGTCACATATTGTCTCTGACGCTCCTTCCTCCACAGTGGGAGCACTCCTCACACTCTTACTCTGCTCCACCTTGGAGTTCCTCCCACATGAGTTCTCTATTAACTTCTCTAATGTGAATCCTTCCCATGGGCTGCAATGCTTCATGAACTACCCCAGGATGGGTGCCTTCAAGAGACGGCAGTCCTTCAGGAACAGGCATGAGTCCCCTATGGGGTAATAGGTAATGCTAAAAAACCTGCTGCACAAAATTACTGTCTCCGAGGGTCCACAGCTTCTTACAGGAGCCTGCCCCAGCATGGCCTTCCCACAGGGTCTTCAAGGGCTGCAAGTGGATCTCTGCTCCATTACAAACCTCCTTGGGCTGCAGGCCCACAGCTGCCCCACCATGGCCTTCACCACGGGCTGCAGGGGAATCTCTGCTCCAGCACCTGAAGCACTTCCTCTCCCTCCCTCTGCACTGACCTTGTCTGCAGAGTTGTTTCACTGATCATCCATTGCTTCTGACTGCTGCGGATGGTATTGGACTGGAGTCCTTCCCCTTTCTTAAATATCCCAGAGGAGCTACCACCATCACTGATGGCTGATCCTTGACCCATGCCTGGTTTTGGAGCCAGCTATCATTGGCATTGTCAGACACAGGGGAAGCTTCTAGCAGCTTCTCACAGAAGCCACATCTGTAGCCTTCCTGATATCAAAACAGGACATATGTTATTTGCCACACAAATCCAATATGCACACCAAACCATGACTGGTTAGGATTATCATGATTACTCTTCATGCTCAGGCAACTGTGAAGTATTCTCCATACAGAGACTTCACATGTACCTGAAACTCTAAGTTTTAGGAATACATACCTCTCCTAGTCTGTAACTCAGAAAATAAATTTTCTTTTTCTGAATCACATTTTTATGAGATTTAAGTTCATTTGCTGAACTTTCTGTTTGCAATGCTATGATCATCCTACTTGGAGCAATTTTTTTCTTCCCCTCTTCATGACCCCAGTGTTAACAACAAGACAGCAGCTTTCTGTGTGTGCAGGTCATTGTCCAATAAATTGTATCGTAAGGTTTCTCAGACAAATCTCCTTTAGAGTGTTTGAACTGGCAACATTTTTCTAATATTCTAGCAATCAGAAACAATTTCCCTGATGATCTGTTTTGTTTTTATTTTGGGAGGGCATTGATGTCATGTAACCTTCAAAACCTACAAGGAATTTCTTTCATAATAGGAATATGTGTGATTATTCCTGAGGCTTCTACCCAGGGATAATCTTTTGTGCAAGTTTGTTAGATATCCCCAGGTCTGAATTGCTCTGCAATTGATTACCTGGGATCACTAACTTCAGTCTGCAGCTGATATCCACAGGAATTTTCTGTGTCTCTGTACGGAAAGGTTGCCTCCTCCTCTCCCCATTTGGAATCACTGAGAAGAACCCTCTAATACAGTTTGCAGAAATTTCCTTACTCATTATGCTGCTCTGCAGGTTTTCCTGTAGGAGGGATCCTCAGACTCACTTCTTTCTGGTTTTAGTTGAGCCATCTGTAACAATAGCAGAAAGCTGATGAAATAGCTGAGAGTGGGGAATGACTGCTGTTTGTTTAGTTTTCTGGCCTGTTACAGTATTTCCTGCACAACACTAATCTTATGTTTCCAAGATACGTAACACAGAGCAGCATGGTCATGTAAGCACAAAGATTTTTCCCACAAGATGTTCAGCTGTTATCGGTGTCTTCAAAAGGTCCAGTCTGTGTGCTTTTGACTTCTGCTGTGTTTGGTTGGAGATGAAAGAATTCCACACCCTTTACTTCTCCTCACTAAAATCAATACTGCAGTAGAAGAGGTCTTGAACAAAAATAATTTTGAGCATCACACTGTCAGAACTTGGAAATGGATACGAGGTGGCCATATAGCAGCTGCAAAATAGAATATATTCATCTGACCAGTAGCTGTAAAACAAAGATATTCTACATGTCGTCCTCAAGAGACTCCAGTTCATTTAACTCCCAGCACTTCTATCTAAAGTCCACCCATACCATCCCAGGCAAATGTAAATGGATCTTCCAAGCCTCTCTTAACTTCTTGTGGACTGGGATCTAAAATATAGCCTATCACTGTGCCAATACTGGGAACAGGTTTTCCACCACTTTCCACACTTTGCAGTCCATCTACTTATTTAGGTGCTTTACATGACCATAGAACATTGTTTTCTTGTTGCAACCTAAATAGTAAGTCTTCGGTATAATTCAAAGAGGAATTATAAATAATATTTCTTTCCTCAATATTTGCCCTCGTTTTTCCTTGATGTATTTATATGGCCCAAAAAGTAGAATATTTTGGAGAATGAAGTAGTTTTATTTTGAAGCTAATTTAATTTTTATCATGCTTTTTCCCTTCTTCTTTTTATGATACAGCCTTATTAAACTTGATCCCAGCCCTTGAAATAGTGGCTGATACACTGTTATGGAGAAAATTGGTTTTAGGCAGACATACTGTCATGATAAAAATCAATCTTCATTTTTAAGTCACATTCATTGTCACATTTCTGAAGCTGAAAGAAAAGGGCTAGACCAGACGCAGTTAAAGTCTTGGTCATAAAGTCTATAGCCCAGGCTATGAGGAACAGTCTTTCTTGTGCTTTCATATTTTGAAAGTGTTTGAAACATTTTATAGTGTTTACAGATTTTTCTAAAGAACTGTCTTAAGGCATCATCTCTTGATGCAGTACTGCAATAAAGCATATGTGTTTTTTATGAAGTAATACTATTTGTTAGGTTTAGCAGTGTCACACAATTTAACTGCACAATTCACCAGGTGCAGTTTGGAGGGAATCTTCTCATGAAAATGGAAGCTGCTTCCTGATTACTAAGAAGTGCCTAAATCTTCCTTCAGTAATGTGGAGTATGTGCAGCACACTGACATCTCCACTGAGAAAATATCTGAGCCAGTTGGAGGCATGTCTCACTCGCAAAGGTCAGCCAATGTGAAGTGTAACAGCTATTATTTTGGGCTTTCAAAGACTGGGAAGTCTGTACTCTGTTTTTTCCCTTATCTCCCTAGAGAAAGGATAAATACCAAATGGGCCCAGCTGAGATCTGTAAACTTAACAGCTAGAGATNCGTCTCTTACCACAGCCAAGCCCAGAGTCTGCCCTCAGTCTGTGTCTGTGGTAGCTGTGATTGCTCTCAAGATTCTATTCAAAGCAGAACACAAGATGTGTCTTTTTACATTTATGCTGTACTTAATTCTCTAATTTCTTGAGCCTTTGAGTGCTCCTAGCATTAGGCAAATCTTGAAGGGTGGGTGAGTTTCATTACCCTCTTTCTATTCAAGAAAAATACTGCAGTAGGTAGTCCTGGGTCATCATTTTGGCATGCCTTGGGGCTGATATTCTCATAAATCTTGCAGTAGTAATTTGTTATGCTTATTTTAGCAGTAAACGAGACACTATATCCATGTAAACTCAGGTATATTCATCTAATACAAAACCAGGTTTTCAAGCAAGGTAGAGGGCTTTTCCAAATGGATACGCAAGTCACACACTGAACTTTCATTTCTGTGTCCTTATTTAGACACAGCTTCCAACAAAATTAATCAGATATTAAGATTTAGCTGTGTAAACTACACCTCCAAGAACCAATAAAGTGACCTAAAGCAAAAATCAAGCTATTATACAAGGTAAGCAATTCATATTCAGTCAGAAATAATAAATATATCCACTATTTCAGGCTGCAATCAGTAATCACATTTATCTGTGTCCACAATAATCCAAATTTGAGACTGACCTGCCGCACAGCTTTGTTTTATGCTATATCTCTGCAAGTATTGAAATAAAGGATCTTCTTAATGTTCAAACTCATCCCATTGCCACTGGTGAGATGAAGCTGAAGAAAACATGTTTCAAGGAAGGTATTTACTGAAGAGAAAGAAAATTTATGATTCAGACTACAATGGAAATGTTGTTCCTGATTTAGTGGCTTAAAAATATGTTTTTCAGTCAATTTTCCAACATTCTGCATGTATAGTCTACTTGACATGCATTGTCTACTTGAGACTTTTAATAGTAAAATTCTTGTATGATGTGAAGACTATTGTTGTCTTAGTAAAATTATGAGTATGCTTCATATTATACCTATGTATCAATGCTGTTTTGCGCAGGGACCTACCTACGTACCCCAGCACTTGAAGATAAGCTTTCAAACAGAATTCCACAAGGATGGAGGTAAGCAACTGCTATTTGCCTGTGACAACTACAGCACCAAGCTGGAATTTTATTCCATTTCTTTAGGCTTTGCCACACAGATCACTCAGTGACTTTGATCTGGAAGCCATTGCTTAAAAGACATTTCTTCTGGGCTTGTTATCATGTGAAAAAGCAGAGGTTATTGATGTTAACAGAGATAGCTTCCAGTGGAGTAGGAAAGAAAGACAGGTATGGATTTCCAAATCTCTCACAACCATCCATGAAACTGTGTGATATGTTGAGGGAAAAGACATGCACTTTTCAAAGGCACAAAGACTCTCATCCTGCAACAGAGAAAAAATTTCTGTCTACTTAGTGCACAGGTAGTCATTATGAAGCTAAATACTCATAATAGCTTCATAAAACAATTACACTGTGTTATTGCTACCAAGTGACTTCAAGGATTTCAAAGAAGAAGAATGAAAAAAAAACTAGCTCAAATGCAAGCTCAATCACTTTTTATAACAAAAAGCACCATGCAATTTATATTCATATGT
>WAAG01006067.1:2127-30299 GCA_013390105.1 Tichodroma muraria
TATCCTCCCGGTATCCAGCGGCATCCCCCGGCCCGGCCGCGTCCCTCCCCCGGCTTCCACCGCCCGGCAGGCGGCATCCCCCGGCCCACCTGCATCCCTTACCCCTTCCTGCATCCCCCGGCCCGGCCACATCCCTCCCTCCAGGCTCGTGCTCCAGCCAGGCTGCATCCCTTCCCCCGGGCTGTATCCCATCGGCCCACCTGCACCCCTGCCACCTGGCTCCGTCCCCCCAGCCTGGCTGAATCCATTTCCCTGGACTGCATCCCCTCGGCCCACCTGCATTCCTTGTGGCAGGCTGCGTCCCACGGGCCTGGCTGCATCCCTTCCACCAGGCAGCATCCCCTCAGCCCACCTGCATCCCTCCACGGGGCTGCATCTCCTGGGCCTGGCTGAATCCCCTTCCGTGAGCTGCATCCCCTCAGCCCACCTGAATCCCTTCCAGCAGGCTCCAGCTGTCCCAGCTGGCTGCATCTTCCTGGTCCACCTGCGTCCCTTCTCCCGACCTGCGTCCCCCTGATCCACCTGCATCCCTCCCGTCAAGCAGCCCCCCAGCCCGGGGGCTCTCATCCTGCCTCCGAGGGGATGAGGCTCCCCTTGGAGCGTGCTGATCCCCCACTGGGGTGAATCTACGGTTCAGTAGGAGGTTGGTGGGCTGGGATGGGCAGGGAATGGCCAGGGATTCCCAGGGCTGAGTGGGATCCCTGCAGCTGGCACAGAGCGAGGCCGTGACCCTGGGGAGACGCCAGCGGGGCCGTGCTGGTGCTGTGGGGGCGGCTGACGCAGAGCTGGGGCTGGGGCTGGGGGGATTTCAGAGCCTGATCCCACTCAGGCCTTTCAGTTGGTCCTGCAGCCCCTCTGTGGGCCGTGGCTGGAACACCCTGTCCTGCTGCTTTCGCTCCCGAAGTTCCTGAGTGCTGTGGGAACAACTGGGGCATCACCACTGGCTGTGCCACTCGTGGGGAGACCCCAGGTTTGGGGTGCAGCTCCGTGCTCTGCATCCCAACTTGTGCTCGTTCCTGCTCCCATCCTGCTGTCACCTCCCCTTGATCCAAGCCCTGTCTCATCCCAACTCTCTGTGTGAGGGGCTGGGAGCTGTTGGTGCTGGAGCAACCTTGGGAGAGGGATAAGAGTCATTTTGGGGCATGCTGGAGACTTTTTGGGATACAGGCAGGCTCCAAATCCCCAGGAGAACCTGCTAGGAGACGCAGAACTCCAGGAGCTCATCCCACTTGGAGTGATGGTCTCATTGAGGTCAACATTGAGGAATCCCTGTCTGTGTCCCATGGACATGGGGGGGAGCAGGGGAGCATGGTGGAGCCATCCTGGTGGGATGCTCCTTCCCAGCATCCTGGTGCCACTGAGGCAGCCCAGCTGGGGTTGGATGAAGGGTCTGGAGGTGGTCAGGGGAATGTTATCCTACAAATGCTCACAGGGAAGAACCTCTCCAGTCCCTCTGGATCACTCAGCGCTAGCCACAGGGAACCCTGGCATTGCCATCCCTAAAACACCCCCAAAACGGGAGCTTGGGATGTTCCAGCCAAGGACATCCCTGCTGACACTCTCCGGTTGATTTTCACCTCAAACCCAGGGTGATTCCCACAAGGGGAGTGAATCCAGGGCCGGATTCCTGATGCCAGCCCTGGACTGGCTCCTGGTGTTGTCCTGGGTTGCCACCAGCGTCAGCGGGAGCCGAGCTTGGCCCTGAGTCCCCAAGTCCCCGAGTCTCTGTGTCCCTGAATCCCTGCTGCCACCACCACGTCCCAAGGACGTGTCACAGACTCCGAGGCCTTGCTCGGCACCTCTTCCCTTCCCATCTGGTGGCAGCAGAGCAGGGCCAGGAAGTGCCATGGCAAAGGGAGTGGTGACCTGGGATGTGGCACTGGCAGGGCACTGGAGACAGTGCCCAGCCCTTGTGTCAGCATGAGCCTGGAATAAAACCAGAGAATCCATGTTTTTTTGGTTAATCTTCACAGGCTAAACCTTGATTTTGCTGAATTAATAGAAGTTTTCCTTTTTTTTTCGTTTTGTTTTGTTTTTTTTTGTTTTGAGCCACCTTAAGGTAGACGTGAGCTCCCATCCTCCTGCATCCTGCCGTGCAGCATTTTTGGGATGGGCACCACTGCTGCAGCCTGGTTCCAGTGGCAGTCCTTGGAGCTGGGAGGCTTTTTGGGTCTAGCTTATGCCTTGGGACAGGTTCCAGTGGGAACCAAGGCAGCAGCCGGGGTAAAACCCCTGGAGTGGGAATCGAGACTGGTTTGCTCCTATGGGATGGCATCCAGAAGGAGCCGGGTGTTCATCCCTCAGCCCTGCCTGGGCTGGGGGTTTTATCTCTGTCCAAGTGTGGCAGTTGGGCTTTATGGCTCTAAATTTGGGCTTGGGGTGTAAATATGGATAGGGGGTGCTGCGTTCGGTGCAATTTGGGAACAGCAGAAGGAAAATTTGCTCGGAGCTCGGCGACATTCCCGACTGTCCCACAGCACCATTCTATCTGTGGGGTTAAACCCCATCCCAATGTCAAAATGTGGGTCAGGGCTCCCAGGAACCAGTGGATGGCTCCAAAGATAAACCTAGGATCAACACCACCCTCTCCCTGGACTGCCATGCTGCCTCCAGGAACAGGGAACTCTCCCAGGATACTTTTGGCTTGGTGTGGTGAGGATGGGAAGAAGCTCCAAGGAAAGAGCTGTGGCCATTCCCAAACCTCCACAGGCTGTGGAGATGCTGTTCCAGCACTAGGATTTACTCCTGGATCCCTGGAAATGTCCAAGGCCAGGCTGGATGGGGCTTGGAGCAACCTGGGATGGTGGAAAATGTCCCCACTCATGGAGTAGAACTGGATGAACTTTAAGCTCCTTCCAACCCAAACCATTCCATGGTTTTATGATTTTCCCTGCCTGAATGTGTGGGTTCTCTGGTGTCTCATTCCACGGGTGAGCACAGTGCACTTCTCCTAGAGCTGGATCCTCCCAGGGTGCTGGATGGAGACATTTCGGCTCCTGTATTCCCAGCAAAATCCCCAGGGACCACTTAGCATCTCCTGAAATAACGGATGCGCAGATCCAGAGACATCTCACAAGCCAAACAGGACCTTGGGAGAGCCCTGAGAGGGAAAATAAAACCGTGGCAAGGAATTCCCCAGCCCCAGGCTGCTCCAGGTGCCTCTGGAATAATGAGCCCCTTGGTGGGAGCCGGGGGAGAGCTGCTCTGGTTGTCATGGAAAAGGATATTTAGGGGTGCAGAAGAACCTCTCACTTCATGGCATGAAGGCATCCCACATGGATGTGCTGATCCAGCTGGGATGGGATGGGATGGGATGGGATGGGATGGGATGGGATGGGATGGGATGGGATGGAATGGGCATTCCCGACGGCTCACCGGGTGCCACGTGAATGAACTTCCCCCTCCTGGATTTTCCGCCTCCTGTCCCGGTCTCCAGGAGGGGACGGTGCCGTCGCCAGCCCGGCTGATGTCAAGGATCCCATTCCAGGGGGGAACAGCCGCCCTCCCTCTTCTTGGGGACCGGCTCGGAGCCTGCCCGGGCTGGGGGGAGCAGCCGCTCGCGGCCGCGCTGGGTTTGGGATGAGCCGAGGGAAATTCCTGCTCGGGGTGATGGGAAGGACTGGGATTGGGAAATCCGGCTCAGCCCTGGGTGATCCCAGCCCCTCGCCTTGCTGGGGTCACCCAAGGTCCTGTGGAGTGACGTGGAGTGGGGACATCCTCCTGTGCCAGCACCCGCCCCCGGGGCAGTAGGGATGTTGTTTTCCAAGGAGCCGAGGAGTTCCAGGAGCTTCTGGATCCTCCAAAGAGAAGGGAATCCTCGCGGTTCCACTCCCCCATCCCAGGGCATCGCTCCTGTCTTTCCCCCGGGCAGAGCTGGAGCAGGGAGAGGCGCTGGAAAGGTGGGAAAACAATCCCAGCTCCACAGGAAAAGGTTTGGATCCCCTCCAGCATCACCCTCAGCTGGGTCAGCAGCAAATTCCAGCAGCAGGAAGGGGTGGGAATCCCGCGGATCCCGCCCCTCTCCTTGTGCCCCCTACCTGCTTCCAGGAGGGGAAACTGAGGCACGGAGGAGCAAGCGGGGGAGGTTGTGCCGCAGCAGGAAGGCAGCATTTCCCACATTTGCTCCTTGCCGGGATGAGCGGGATGGGGCTTTCCCTGCGGGATGAGGCCGTGTCCGTCCCTCCCCTTTCCAGCCCCAGCAAAACACCGAGGGCTTTTGGGTTTTACAGAGGGGGGTTTGGGCTTCTTTTTCCCTGGCTGGAGCGAATCCATGGAGCAGAGCACTTGGAGGTCCCAGCGGGGTCTTCTTTTGGGTTAAAAATGACCCTTCCTGTCACTCAAGGGCTCGGTGGGGGTGAGTTTCCCCCAGCTGGAAATTAATTCTCCTCCATTTTCCCCATTCTTTCCCCATTCCCAGCTCACCTCTGCATGATGGTGGTGGGGGCTGGCCTGTCCCCAGCTCCGATCCCATCCCAGGACCCTGATTTTGGCACTGGTGATGTCGTGGTGGCTCAGAAATCGCCTTTATTCCCTTTGGGATCCCGCCTGGAGAGGCAGAATGGCGAACAGGCTGGGGGCAGGATGTGGATTTTTTTAGGAATTTCTTTCCCCGGTGTTTTGCTGCAGTCGCGTCCACGCAAGGGCATTTTCTGGGAGTCAGGAGCTGCCTCTGGGTGTGTTCAAGGTGCCTGACGCTGCTTCAGCTCCAAAAGCCTGGAGCGTGTTTGGGATGCGAGACCCAGGCTGATCCTTAAACCTTTGACTGTCTGTTTTGGGAGTGTTTTTCCTTAAAAATCAGCCCTGGAAGTGGGGCAGGGCTCTGCAGAGCTGAGGGATCCCCGCAGCCCCCCAGGTCCGGCTTTGCTGTTCCTGCCTCATTTTCAGGAATTAATCTCGGGTAGCCAGGCTGAGGATGGGGAGAAGCTCCTGTCCCCAGCTCCTGGCAGGGCCGTCGCCCACCTGCGGGGTGATTTTGGGGGTGATGCTGACCCCTGTGGGCATCACCAGTGGGCACCACGAGGGAAAGGACCGGGAGAGATGGGAAAGCTCCCAAATCCCACCGCGGGGTTCTCCCCTCATCTCTGTATCCCAAACCATCCCGTATTTCACCCGTCTATTTTTGGGGTGTGCAGAAGCAGAGGCACAGCACCATCTAGTGCTGCCGGCGCCGGGGAATCACCCAGCTGGAAAAGCAGGAGCAGGAAATCCCAGCAGCTTCCCAGCCCTGCTCTATATTCCCGGGAAAAGAGGGCAGGCACTCAGCAGCTTTATTTTGGGAGCTGCCGGGCTGTGGCTGGGAACAGCTTCGGCCTCGGGGTGGGAGGATTTAGGGAATTTTGGGGGATGATCCGAGCAGGGATGGGGCTACAAAGGAGCAGAGAGGGGGGGTGGCTCTGGAGAGAGGAAGGAAGGAGGAAGATTTCGGTTGGTGAGGGAGGAATGAGGAGAAAAAGCCACATTCCAGCCTTGGGATGTGATGCTGTGGTTGGTCTCCTTGTAGGGTTTTTGTGGGGGCTAAAGGAGGGGAGTGTGGCTTCTGAGGGATGTTTGGAGGGTTCTTGGCACCAAACCTGGGCGTAAGAGAGTGGATTGTGTCCCTTGGCCCTGAGGCTGGGAGTAAAAGTGGGAAAGGTGTCCTGCGGATGGCTGGACAACACCGGGATGGGGCCGTGTTCGTGGGAAAAGTGGGGCCTGTCCCCTGTCCCCCCTGCCCCCCTCACACCCCCCGAGGGGTGCCAAGGGCTGTCCACCCCCTGAACGAGACCCCAGCGCTGGGTTGGGGATGAAGGAGCTGGTAAAGGGATTTTTGGGGAAGGAAATTCCCTCTTGGACCCCCAACCTCGATGCTCTTGGCCACAGGAGCTCGGCAGGGGTGCTTTGGGGCACAGTTCTGAGCCTTCGCATGGGGCAGAGTGAGAGCTGGGCCCCAGCTGCCAGTGGGGGATCCCACGAAGGTTTTCCCTTCTTTTCCAGAGCAAACTGGTGAAGTATTTCAGCCGGCAGCTGTCCTGCAAGAGGAAGGTGGCCCTGCAGGAGCGCAATGCCAAGCTGGAGGGCTTCCCCCAGCTCCTGCACTGGTTCCGCATCGTCGACATCCGGAAGGAGGTGATGGAGGTAAGGGCTGGGCATTCCCACCTGGAAGAGGAAGGGGCTTTTTCCCAGGGGCCTGTGGATTCTTGCCCCACCCACCAGCGAGGACACCCCGTTGCTGTTCCCAGTGGGTGTCACATGGATCCCTCTGCAGTGGGGACATCCCCCACGCCCCCATCAGGGTCCCCCTGCCACATCCTGGGCTCCTGCAGCTGATGGGTGCAGCGAGGGGGTGGCACTCAAAGGCAAGCCCAGCTCCAGGGAAAAGGGAATTCTGCAACGAAGCTCACGGCCCTGCGTGGTCCCAATCAGGGGTGGGTTTTCCTGGTGATCCCAGATGTTGAATTGGGGCCGGATATACCTAAAACTGTAGAAAAACTGTAGATGAAACTGAAGTTCCTCCAGGTTTTCTTGGAGATTCAGGTGGAAAATGGATAGTTTGGGTCCTTGACCTGAAGAAAATGGATTCTCACTGGTGCTGCCCAAAGTTTAGAGGATGCTCCGGGGTGGTTTATTCTTCCTCCCTCATTCCTGGCCCATTCCTCCCTCAGGAAATCGCCCCTGGGCAGCTCAGCCTGGAGGATCTGCTGGACATGACCGATGACCAGGTCTGTGCCACCGTGGAGAAGTTTGGGGCCAACAGCGAGGAGTGTGCCCGGCTGAACGCGTCCCTGTCCTGCCTCCGCAGCGTCCACAAGTCCGGTGAGTGCCCCCTGCCCCTCGGGCTGCCCTGCTCTGGTGGCACCCACCGGGAGTGTGGCTTTAATGCAGATGTTGGCAGAGCTCCTGCATCCCTGGGGCTGCCTGGGAACTCAATTCCTGCATCCCAGTGCATTTGCTGCACTGGGAGCGGCCCTGGGAAAAGGATTTGGGGCTGCTGGTGGGTGAGAGTTGGGACCCCAAAACTCCCCTGCCCTGGGCTGATCCTCCAGTGTGGGCAGCAGGAAAAGAGGGGGGGATACTGCCCCTCTGCCCCACCCAGGTGAGACCCCACCTGCAGAGCTGCCCCAGCCCAGGGCCCAGCACAGGAGGGACTTGGAGCTGCTGGAGAGAGTCCAGAGGAGGCCACGGAGATGCTCCAAGGGCTGGAGCCCCTCTGCTCTGGAGCCAGGCTGGGAGAGCTGGGGGTGTTCCCCTGGAGAGGAGAAGGCTCCAGGGAGAGCTCAGAGCCCCTGCCAGGGCCTAAAGGGGCTCCGGGAGAGCTGGAGAGGGACTGGGAGAAGGGGTGGAGGGACAGGACACAGGGAATGGCTTCCCACTGCCAGAGGGCAGGGATAGATGGGATATTGGGAAGGAATTGTTCCCTGGGAGGGTGGGCAGGCCCTGGCACAGGGTGCCCAGAGCAGCTGTGGCTGCCCCTGGATCCCTGGCAGTGGCCAAGGCCAGGCTGGATGGGGCTTGGAGCAGCCTGGGACAGTGGAAGGTGTCCCTGCCCAGGGCAGGGGGTGGAACTGGATGAGGGCCCCGCCAAATGCGGCCCATTCCATGACTCTTAGAGGGTCCCCTGATCCCCGTGTCTGCAGGAGCTCAGTCAGGAGGCTCAAGGGAAAGCTCTGACACCCGGCAGCTCCAGTTCCGCTTCCCGGCTGGCTCGGAGCGGAGCCCCCCGTTCCCAGACCCCTTCCCAGGGAATGCCCCAGCCCCGCCCGCCCTTCCCGGCGCTGGATGCGCGGCTCCCGGTGCTGTGCGCTGCGGGCTGCGCGGGTCCCCGGGCGGTGGCAGCAGAGCTCCGCTGTTCGATCGCCTCACGGAGCCGCTGCGGCCGCAGCTGCGCCGGCACCGGGGGCAGAGCGGGGCCGGGGCCGCCTCTGCCCGGGGGATGCGGCGGGGGCTGGGCAGGGTCCGGCTGTGCTGGCACCGTGTCCCAGCCGAGCCTTGATGGGGCACAAGAGAAGCGGTTGGGTTGGAAAGGATCCTTAAAGAGCGAGTCCAGCCATTCCCCAGCACTGCCAAGGCCACCACTGACCCCTGTCCCCAAGTGCCACATCCACATGGCTGTTAAATCCCTCCAGGGATGGGAGCTCCACCCCTTCCCTGGGCAGCTGTGCCAGTGCCTGACCACCCCTTCCAGGAAGAAATGTTCCCCAAATCCACCCTGAGCCTCCCCTGGCCCAGCCTGAGGCCGTTCCCTCTCCTCCTGTCCCTGTTCCTGGGAGCAGAGCCCGACCCCCCCGGCTGTCCCCTCCTGTCAGGAGCTGTGCAGAGCCACAAGGGCCCCCTGAGCCTCCTCTGCTCCAGGCTGAGCCCCTTCCCAGCTCCCTCAGCCTCTCCTGGGGCTCCAGCCCCTTCCCCAGCTCCGTTCCCTTCCCTGGACACGCTCCAGCCCCTCTGGCACAGCCCATCCCCGCGGATGGCACCCCAGAACCGGTGCTGTGGCGCCAGCTCGGGAAGACCTCTGCCAGCACAGGGGGTGCCTCTGGGGCAGCAGCAAACCCCCGGGATAAGGGGACCCCAGAGCCCTGTGATTTGGGGACCCCAGAGCCCTCTGCCTGGCTCCTGTCCGTCTAGAGGGGCTCCCCCAACACAGCTGCATCCCAAGGTTTGGGAGGTTGGGAATGAGCCCTGCTGGTTTTCCTCTGGACTTTGCAGAGTGGAGCAGCTCTTGGGGACAGCAGGGGACGGTGCTGGTGATGTGACATGGTTTCAAGGAGGGGCAGTTTTGGGGACCAGCAGTGTCCCCAGAGCACGGAATGTCCCAGAGAGGGATCCCAGCTCCTGCCTGGAGAGACCTGGGCCACATCCGCAAGTTCTGGTTATTGGATCCGCTCCATGCTTCCCACACGGCACCGAGTGGCAGTGCCACCCCGTGCTGGGGACAGTGGCAGTGGGGCGAGGTGGGGTTGTCTGAGCCCAGCCTGCCATTCCCTAGGGAGCATCCCCCCACTCCAGCTCCCTAAATCCAGCTCCTGCCCCCCTTCCCTTCGGCATTTCCATGAAGTCTCCCTGCTATTTGAGGAAGGGCGGCAGTGCCTCCCTGAGAGCCCCGGGAAGGCTCTCGGCTGCTCTTTGTTTAAACACCTCTGACTTTTAAAGTCTGCTCCAAACAAATCCCACTCTCTCCCTCTGCCCGCTCGGCCCAGGGAATTCCCTGCTTTGGAAAATCTGCCTTGGCCTTTGGCTCGGCAGCTGCAGGGAAGTTTCTCTGGTTCCTCCAGGGTTTTCTAGCTGGAGGAGATGGAAGTACCGGAGGCCTGTGGGATGCTGCTGCTCCATTTGCTCCCTAATGGGGCAGCTGATGGGGCTGCCAGCATTCCTGGTGGTCCATTGGATCCCAGCAGGAGACATCCAGCCAGGCATGGAGTGTTTGTCTTTCCTGGCGCCCCATTTAACTCCATCCATCATCCCGCTGCTCCCGGCGGGAGCGGCTGCTCTGTCCCTTCAGCACTGCCGGGATGCTGCCATGGCCATTCCTGCTCTGTCAGAGCTGGAGGACTGGGATCCTTGGAAATGCCAGCTGCTGTGGGTCCATGCCATGCTGGAGATGCACTGTCCCATGGATGACACAGCCTCCGGGACAGGGAGGTGACAGGCAGAGCCCTGAGGGGTGCAGGAGCTCCCAGGCAGTGGAAGAGACCAGATCTCCCTGAATTTCTCGAGGATTTGGGTGCAGGAAGCTCCGCCTGCGATGCCAGATGGGCTCCCTGTTCCCTGCCTCTGCCAAGAAAACAGTTCCAGCCCAGGAGTTCTCCCTCTTTTTATCCCCTGGGAGAGCAGGAGCAGAGTCCCTGGGAGTTGGAGACAGTGGGATTTCTGGCCAGGGAAGGGTGGGATGCTCCCTGGATGCCTTGGGCTGAGTGTGGGTAGTGGGAGCTGATCATCCCACCCAGCCAGGCTGGCTCCAGATTCCCTCCAGTCCAGGCAGCGTGTTTTGGTGGGATGTGGAATTGGGTTGGGCAGAGCAGCACTGCTGGGACATTGGGAATGTCCCCCTGGCTGTTTGGGACTGAACAGTGGTGGGGTTGTGGCTTTGGGGTGCACTGAGAGGGTGCTGTGCTGCTTTTATCCATCATCCATCCATCCATCCATCCATCCATCCATCCATCCATCCATCCATCCATCCATCCATCCATCCATCCATCCATCATCCATCTGCTGGATTCCAGGGATTTTGAGCTGCTGGCTGGCTCCGTGGCTCCATGACAGTGAGGATGGCACAGCCCTGAGGAGCTGTCTGGGAGTTTCTAGGATGGGGATACAGAAGCATCCCGGGATGACAGCGATGCTCTCTTTGGATGCCGTGTTGGGATTTTAGATCCATTGGGATATGACAGCCCCCCCAAAGGAGCCCCAGATGCACCAACTGCCTCAGAAATGCCTTTTAATCTGCATTTTAGCTGCATTTTATCTCCTTGTGAAGCAAGAGATTGTCCTCATAAAGATGATTAAAGAGATTGTCCTCCTAAAAATGTAATTAATGAACAAGTTGCATCCTCCTTAAAAGCTGGAATTCCTTGGCAGGAGCCGCGGCGGCCAATTCCGAGACGCCAGGATTTGTATTCATAAAGCAGGAATGAGGTTCAGGGTTAACCTTTCCCATCCATCTTTATTTACTGAGTCGTTAATTAGAAGCCTCTAATTTCCCAGGCCGCCCCTGCCTGGGCGGGGAGCTGGAGGCTCTTTCATGGAGATGGATTTTACCAGGATGGGCTTGGACAAGGAGGCGCTTCCCAAGCCGAGCATCCTGGGGGCAGCAGGGAAAACCCCGGAGCATCCCATAAATCAGAGTGGCAAATCCACATTAACCCTTCTGTGGCGTTAACAAGGTGGGATTGGGTTTTCCTGGGATCCTTGGGAGTGGGATTTCGTTACCGGGTTGGATCTCGGGGCGGGATTAATTCCGTATTAAATCTGAGTGGAGCTGTGGCTCGAGGAGTTGATGGGGTGTGACTGCCGAGGGACGTGTGGAGGTTATTAAGAGTCCTACCGGGAAAAACGAGCCGGAATGGAATATTTATGAGCCCTGGGAAGGCTGAGGGTGCCTTGGGGACAGCGCAGGGTCAGGCAGGGTCGGGAGCAGTGAGGGAAAAGCAGGAAAAATCCCAGTTTGGAGGGAATTTGGGAGCGGTGCTCGTGTGATGGAGAGGGAAGGGTTGACCTTCCTGATACCCCCGTGCTGCCAAGCCAGGCGATTCCAGAGTCTGTTCCAGAGGCTGCTGTCCTGGGATGTGGGTGCTGGGACCCTGGGGGTTCCCCAAAACCCCTGGGCATTCCAAAATCTCCGGTTTGGTCACCTGGCAGCAGCTTTTGGGAAGGGAAGGAGCGCTCGGAGCATCCCAAGGAGCAGCTGGGATGCAGGGCTGCCTTGCCAGCTCCCATGGGAATTTCCAGTTACTCCCAGCCTTTTGTTTTAAGGAAAACAAAGCAGACCTTGCTCTTTGTTGCTTGGGACAGGTGGAAAACAGGTGGAATTTTTCCATCTCTGGATCCATGGGCTCCGTCCCAGGGCTGCCTCCTCTTCCCAGGAGTTTGCTTTCCTGTTAGTTTTTCATAGAGTGGTTTGGGAAAAGTTTCCCTGATGAAATGGGACGGAGGGAGGGATCTGGGGGGATTAATGAAACCAAATCCATCCAAAGGGAGCATCCACAGAGACGGGAGAGGTGGCCCGCGGGATTGGTGGGTGGCTGTGGCTGGTATCCAAAAAAATAATTAATATTTGGGATCAAAACAAAACAACGAAGTTCTGAGGCACAATCAGGCGGCCAGTCTGAGGACAAGCGGGGCAGGGGGGACTCCCCTCCGTGCCAGCTCGTCCCGTGGTTTTCCAGCCGGGAATCAGAGCAGCAGCAGCCGGGGGAGCGCCGGGAGGAGCGGAATCCGCCAGCCTTTAACAGGCTTTGCAGCAAGAGGAGCTTTGGGATATTTTTGTTGTTTTTTTCCCCTCTTAAGCGCATTCCCCGTTTAAGCTGATCCCATCAAGCGCACTGCTCCCTACCTGCCGCCTTCCTGCTTGGAATGACGTTTTCCCGGCTTTTCCCGGCGATTTTTAGCCCGGACTGGGGGTTGTGTTTATTCCCGGGACACGGGGGCGCAGGGAGAGCCTCACCCCATCTTCATTAACGCCGCTAATTAGCGCCGGTCCGGTGTTATGCAAATCAAGGCGAGCGCAGCGGCCAATGGGAAGAGCAGGATTTGCATAGGCGCGCGGAGATTTGCGTACGCCGAGATTGTTCGCCGTTTTTAATTTATTTTTCTGCAAATATTTTTCTTATCCTTTATTTTTAGTTTCATTTATTTTTATTTATTCATCGTTCCAATTAATTATTTTATTTTAAAACATTTGTGGGGTTTATTTTATTTATTTTCTTATTTATTCTAATTAATTTTATTTTATAACACTTTTACTTCTTACTTTTATTTGTACTTTTTATTCATTCTAAGTAATTTGTTTTATTTTTTAGCTTTTAATTATAATTTTTACCTTATTTTTATTTCTTTTTAATTTCAGTTAAATAATTTTAATTTTAAACCTTGTAATTATTATTTTAACTATATTTGATTCTAATTAATTAATTTTAATTTCTAAAAATTTTAATTAATCTTATGTTATTTACNACTGCTCCCTACCTGCCGCCTTCCTGCTTGGAATGACGTTTTCCCGGCTTTTCCCGGCGATTTTTAGCCCGGACTGGGGGTTGTGTTTATTCCCGGGACACGGGGGCGCAGGGAGAGCCTCACCCCATCTTCATTAACGCCGCTAATTAGCGCCGGTCCGGTGTTATGCAAATCAAGGCGAGCGCAGCGGCCAATGGGAAGAGCAGGATTTGCATAGGCGCGCGGAGATTTGCGTACGCCGAGATTGTTCGCCGTTTTTAATTTATTTTTCTGCAAATATTTTTCTTATCCTTTATTTTTAGTTTCATTTATTTTTATTTATTCATCGTTCCAATTAATTATTTTATTTTAAAACATTTGTGGGGTTTATTTTATTTATTTTCTTATTTATTCTAATTAATTTTATTTTATAACACTTTTACTTCTTACTTTTATTTGTACTTTTTATTCATTCTAAGTAATTTGTTTTATTTTTTAGCTTTTAATTATAATTTTTACCTTATTTTTATTTCTTTTTAATTTCAGTTAAATAATTTTAATTTTAAACCTTGTAATTATTATTTTAACTATATTTGATTCTAATTAATTAATTTTAATTTCTAAAAATTTTAATTAATCTTATGTTATTTACTTTAATTTCTTATTCATTCTCATGAATTCATTTTAATTTTTAAGATTTTTAATATTATTAATAATATTTTCTCTTTTTATTCTTTCATTGATACATATTTTTTAATATTTTACAATGATTTGGGAATTGTTTATTGTTATTTTTAAAATATTTTATAATTATTTGGGAATTTTTTTACTGTTAAATTTTTCCAATTTAACAATCTAAAATTTTGTTATTTTAAAATTTATTTTACAATTATTTTGGCTTTTTTTATCCTTTATTTTGATGTTCTGCTCTGAGAAAATGATTCCAGCAAACTCCTCATGCCCCATCCTCCACCCCTTGACTCGAAGCTTCCTTTCAACCCAAACCTTTCCTTTCCCAAGCCTTTCCTTTTCCTCTGGAGCTTGAACTGAAACATTCCCATGAAAAGGCCGGAGCGAGGGGAGAGGATCCGGTTCCCAGCCCAACCAGGGAGTGGGAAGGAGGCGCTGGAAAAGGGAGATTTGGGTTTTCCTTGATGAGGGCAGTCAAAAGGCCTCAGCCAAGGACCAAATTCCGCTTGGATCCTCCTGGGATGCTCCGAAGGTGCTGCCGGCAGCTCTTTGCTCGTGGTGGCGATGGATAATTAGGAGTGGAGAGGAGCCTTTGTTAATTGCAGCCCCCTCGTTATACAGATGGCACAAATGGGGGTGTCCCATCCCCGTGGGGGTGCCACCGTCCCAGTGCCACCGCTTGGGGTGGCAGAGGGAGCTGGTGACGGTGGGGGACACGCGGGGACTCCTCCACCCCTGGCAAATCCCTCCTCGAGGTGGTGAGGCTCCACAGCGGGATATCCAGAGCAGCTGGGGCTGTCCCATGCCTGGCAGTGTCCAAAGCCAGGTTGGACAGGGCTCGGAGCAGCCTGGGACAGTGGAAAGTGTCCCAGGGACAGTGGAAGGGCTGGCACTGGATCCTGTGGGAATCTCTGTGGTCTTCAGTCCACACATCCCTCTGCTCTGGAGCCAGGCTGGGAGAGCTGGGGGTGCTCCCCTGGAGAAGAGAAGGCTCCAGGGAGAGCTCAGAGCCCCTGCCAGGGCCTAAAGGGGCTCCAGGAGAGCTGGAGAGGGACTGGGAGAAGGGGTGGAGGGACAGGACACAGGGAATGGCTTCCCACTGCCAGAGGGCAGGGAGAGATGGGATATTGGGAAGGAATTGTTCCCTGGGAGGGTGGGCAGGCCCTGGCACAGGGTTCCCAGAGAAGCTGAGGCTACCCCTGGATCCCTGGCAGTGCCCAAGGCCAGGCTGGATGGGGCTTGGAGCAGCCTGGGACAGTGGAAGGTGTCCCTAGGAGGTGTCCAGGGGTGGGATGAGATGGTTCTTGATGTCCCTTCCCATCCAAACCATTCCAAGATTCTGTAACACAGAGAAGCTTCTTGCTGCGACACCGTACCAGGATAGAATTAATCATGGAATAGTTTGGGTGGGAAGGGACCTTTAGGATCATCTCCCGTGGGCAAGGACCCCTTCCACTAAACCAGGTCGCTCCGAGCCCCATCCAACCCTTAAACACTTCCAGCGATGGGATCTTTAACACCTCCAGGGCTGAGCCGGGAATTCCCGGCCTCTGCCGCACCTCACGGCCGTGTCTCTGTGCTCTCCCCAGGCGGGAGCCTCTCCAAGCAGGATTGGACCATCCAGTGGCCGAGCACGGAGCCGGGCAAGGAGAACAGCCCGGGCTGCCCCCCGGAGCCGGGACCCTGGGGCAGGACGCACCCGAGCCCCAAGGTCCAGCCCAAGTGTGGGCAGCACCACTGCCACGCCAGCTCGTCCCACGGCCCCATGTACACGCACGTGGACCGCCTGACCGTGGAGGGCCACCCGGGGCTGTGCCCACCCCTAGAGTCCGGCCACCGCTCCCTGCCACCGTCCCCCCGGCAGCGGCACGCCGCGCACACCCCCCCGCGCACCCCCAACATCGTCACCACCATGACGCCGCCGGGGACCCCGCCCGTGCGCCGCAGGAACAAACTGAAGCCCCCCGGGACGCCCCCGCCCTCCTCGCGGAAGCTGATCCACCTCATCCCGGGATTCACGGCGCTGCACCGCAGCAAATCCCACGAGTTCCAGCTGGGGCACCGCGTGGATGAGGCGCACACCCCCAAGTAAGTGGTGCCCCGGGTGCTGGTGCGTGCTTGGGGGTGGGGGGGAGAAACCTCATCCCAGCGCCTTGGAAAAAGTACATTTATCCCCAAATGTCGGTGTCCTGTTTGGGGGTTTCATGTGGAAATTCCTTTTTGCAGCTCCTCGCAGCCGGGCTGTTGTGGGATGGTGTCGGTTCTGCTCCCCCGGGATCTCATTTTGGGGTGCATGGGGAGCAGCCAGGGGCTCCAGGATTGTTGGCCGGCAAAGCCCTGGCATGCGGGAATGTGGGATGCGAGGGCTGGATTTTCCAGCTGCTGCACGGGAATGGCCGTGAGAACTGCGTGGGGGAGTGAGTGAGAGGTGGGAATAATCACCTTCCAGCTGAGAAGTGGATGTATGGATTTATAAATCCTTATGGAGAGGACAGCTGATGTTCCGGAGACCCCCCGGGATCTTTTCCATCCCTGGCGGCGTTCGGAGCGCGCTCTCCGGGGTCTGCCGCATCCCCGCGGCTCCTGCTCTGCGGCTCCGGTGCCGGCAGAGGCTGCTGCTGTGCAGGGAAAGGATTCCCTGGCATCACCATGTTCCCTCTCCATCCCTTTCCACCCCTTTCGGTGGCCCTGCTCGGAAAACCTTTCTCCTGCCGTGGCGTGGGCTGGCGGGGGGGACTGGCGGCCACTTCGGGACATCACCTCCTCTCCCTGAGGGTGTTCAGGGATGGAGCTGGTCCACGCTGGCTCCCAAAGCAGGATCCCAGGACAAACTGCTCTTTTTGTCCCAAAATGTGGGGCTCTTGAGGGTTAAAAGGCCGTGCCAGAATCCTGGGAAGAGCCTCCTGACGGCTGTGGAGGGAGCATGGATGCCCTGGCACAGCACAGACCCTCCGGCCCATCCGTGATGTTTGGGCAGCTCCAGCTGGGATTTGGGAAGGTTAAATCCACTGAGGTGCTCCCAGTGCCTGACCTGGAGCTTCCCCTGCCGGGGCAGAAGGAACCAGAGCGGGTTTGGGGGCGGCAGATGTGTCTGGTGGCCTCAGCATCGCCGTGTCACTTGTCCCCTGGGCTGTGGCAGCCACCGCTGCACGAGGTGAGGGTGATCATCCATCCTCCTTTTCCCCTGAGCTAGGAATTTTTGGCCTCCAAAAGCTTTTGGCTTTTGGAAACAAAGCCATTTCAGCTGGAAAATGCCTCCTGGAAGGCCACCTTCCCCCCTGTGCTTAGGCACTGGAAAAAAACATTCGCTTTGTTCGGTCCCCAGGAGCACCCCGGTGTCCCCAGGGAGCATCCCCACATTCCCAGGGAGCAGCCTCTCCCTTCTCCTGCTTTTGTCGGCATTTCCAGCCCCCAATCCATGCTCTGCCCTCAGCTGGGGAAGGTATCACTGAGGGCAGAGCTTCCCCTGTTTGATCCCCAGGTTGGTCATTGGATATTCCCTGATGATCCTGAGTTGAAATTGCCCGGCAGCACCGGGAAGGGAGCACTGGAGATGCTGGGAAAACTGGATGAAGTCAGGCAAGGATCAAAGGAATCAAGGTTTGGGCTGGAAGGAACCTTAAAGCTCATGTCATTCCAAGGGCAGGGACACTTTCCGACACTCACGGTCATCCTGACATGGAGTGGGGCCAGGTTTGGATACCATCAAATCTTGGGGCCACGGATTCCCAGTGGGGGGATGGGATGCCTGGAATTCCCTGCAAACGGAAGGAGCAGGGAAGGGCGTGGAGATGGAAATGTCACACGGGGTGACACGAACACAGTGATGTCCCCTCTGCCTTCATGGCTCTCCACCTTCCTGGCCCAGGGTGCCCAGAGCAGCTGTGGCTGCCCCTGGATCCCTGGAATGTCCAGGGCTGGGTTGGACAGGGCTTGGATCCACCTGGGAGAGTGACAGGTGTCCCTGCCCATGGCAGGGGTGGCACTGGGTGAGCTTTAATGTCCTTTCCACCCCAAACCCTTCCATGATTCCTTTGCCTGACTGCAGCCAGTGTTCCCAGTGTCTCCAGTGCTCTCTTCCCGGTGGTGCTGGGCAATTTCAACTCCTGATTAGGGAATTAATCAAGGAAAGAGCCAATATTGACAGCGCCCCATTGTGCTCCAGGGGCCGCTGTGCCGGGTTGGATCCGGATTCCTGCAAACCTCTTGGAGAAGCAGGGAAGTTCATTTTCTCTAATGGCACTTAATGATTTTGCAGGAGACAACCACTAAATCCTGCCTGCTAATCCCATTAGCGGTTCGGGATTGTAATTAGTGCATTAAAGAGGCAGCTTCTTCTTTTTTCCCTCTTTTTTTCCAGCACAGCCCTGCTGGAGTGGGAGCTGTTTATTAGCCTGGATGAGGTGGAAAATGCCTGGCACAGATAAAAAGTGGATTAAAATTGAAATATTTTCGGGCTCTTCTCAGCTAATTGTTGTTTTATGGCCGTGGCTATGGAGTTTGAGGGTGGGTTTTTTTTAATGTCACACTTCTACAGTGTCCCTGAAGTCCGAGTCCTCTGTGCTTCCTGCAGGAGGCAGCTCATCCTTGGAAGAGGATTTGGAGCCTTCCCTGGTCAACCCCCTCTGGTTTTAGTTGTGCCCCCGGGCTCTTGGGGTGCTTTGGATTGGGGCTTTCTGTTCCCTGGGTCCTGTTTCAGCATGGAAGGAGGGGCTGGACGTGGGGAGCCGAGAGTTTGAGGACACTCCTGGGGATCCCAAGTGCTGGGTGGGATCTCCTGGAGGGATTTGGGGCGGAGATTTGTCCCCATCCTGCTTGTTCTCTGCAGGGACCCTTCTGAGACCCTCCCAGGAGCGAGGTTGGTGTCCCTCAGGCTGATTTATGGAATGGTCTGGGGGGAAGGGACATTAAGGACCACCTTGTCCCACCCTTGCCATGGGACACTTTCCACTGTCCCAGGCTGCTCCAAGCCCTGTCCAACCTGGCCTTGGGCAATTCCAGGGATCCAGGGACAGCCACAGCTGCTCTGGGCACCCTGTGCCAGGGCCTGCCCACCCTCCCAGGGAACAATTCCTTCCCAATATCCCATCACTCCCTGCCCTCTGGCAGTGGGAAGCCATTCCCTGGGTCCTGTCACTTGTCCCAAGTCCCTTTATCTCCTCCCCAGCTCCGGATGGGGTGAAACGGGCTCTGGGGAGCCAGGGGTGACTTTGGCAGAAGGAGAAATCTCTCTCCCCATGAGCTGTGGGTTGGGATTGATGGAGTGGAGCCCTCAGGGTTCTCCGGGGCTGCTCCCCCCGGATTTTTCCACCTCAGCACAGACAGAAAATAAAACACAACCGTTTATTTGTGACAGCAGCGGCAGCGACCGGGTCCCCTCCAGAGCAAGGCCACCGTGTACTGCTTGATTCCCGATGACAGCTCATAAACTCCTTTGAATGTTGTGTTTTGGATCTTATTCCCAGCGTTTAATCCATCATTTCTGTGTGCCGAGACCTTCTGAGGCAGGGGTTAAGTTTTTGGGTTTTTTGGAGCTCCCAGCCTCCAGTTTTCCTGCATGGAGTCTCCAGCTGTTGACCGTAACGCTGAGGTACGGAACATTACTCCTGAAAAGATCCCCTGACTTCCATAAATCCACAACCCATAAACATCTCAGGAACGGTCCTGAAACGGAAACAAAACATTGAGAGTGGCTGATAATATAATGCCCATTTAATACCTCATGAATTCCACGGGCCATTGGAATCTCTCATGGATAGTTAATGATTATCCATCAGCCAGGAAAGAAACAAACTCGGAATGGGAGGTCTTAAAAATCCATTAGCTGGGGAACAGAAGTCCAGCTCGTTAAGGGCATGTGTTAACCCTTGGAAGGGGTGTCTGGTGGATCTCTGGAGGCAGTATCTGCCCTGGGGTGGGTGGTCTTCATCCTTTGGCCTGTCCTTCGGCCTTTGGCCTCCTCCTAGACCCACCTATCATCCTTGGACCCATCCTTAGACCCATCCTTCATCTTTAGACCTGCCCTTGAGCCCATCCTTCATCCTTGGACCCCTCTTTAGGCCTGGCCTTTGGCCCGTCCTTTGGCCTTTGTCCCATTCTTTATTCTTTGACCTGTACTTAGATGCATCTGTCATCCTTGGGGCCATCCTTAGACCCGTCCTTCATCTTTAGACCTGCCCTTGAGCCCATCCTTCATCCTTGGACCCTTCATTAGACCTGGCCTTTGTCCTTTGGCCCATGCTTTATCCTTTGACCTGTACTTAGACCTTTTCTTTGTACTTAGACATATCGCTCATCCTTGGGGCCATCCTTAGACCCGTCCTTCATCTTTAGACCTGTCCTTGGACACATCCTGGGATCCCTGATTAAGGCCATCCTTCATCCTTTGGCCTGTACTTAGATTTTTCCTTTGTACGTAGAACCATTCTTCATTTTTAGCTCCATCCTTAAACCTGTCCTTCATCTTTAGACCCGTCCTTGAACCCACCTTTCATCCTTGGACCCCTCATTAGATCCACCCGTAGAACCATCTTTTATCCTTTGGCCCATCCTCCCTTCTTTGATCCATCCTTTATCCTTTGGCCTCTACTTAGACTTTTCCTTTGTACTTAGGCCTGCCCTTCACCCTTAGACCCATCCTTAGACCCATCCTTCATCTTTACACCTATTCTTGGACCCACCCTTCATCCTGGGACCCCTCGTTAGACCCATCCTTTGTCCTTTGTCTTTAGGCAGATCCTTCATCCTTTCACCCATATTTGGACCCCTCCTTCATCTTTAGGCCTGTCCTTGGGCCAGTCCTTCATCCCTGCACCACTGGTTAGACCTAACCTTTGATCCATCCTTCCTTCTTTGACCCACCCTTTGTCCTGTGACTCATCCTTAGACCCATCCTTCATCCTCGGGCCCCTCATTAGACCCACCCTTCATCTTTTAGCCCATCCTTCTTCCTCTGGCCCATCCTCTGACCCATCCTTCTTCCTCTGACCCATCCTTCATCCTCAGGCCCCTCATTAGACCCACCCTTCATCTTTTAGCCCATCCTTCTTCCTCTGACCCATCCTTCCTCCCCTGACCCATCCTTTGTCTTTCAGGCCTGTCCTTTGACCCATCCTTCATCTTTGGACCCTTCCTTAGGCCCATCCTCTGGCCCACCCTTTGTCCTCTGTCCCTTGTGAAGGGGAGCTGAGCCCAAACCCTCATCTGCTTCCCAGCTGTGGCTCCACGCTGCTGTCTGGCCAGATCCACGAACTCCGTGGCCCTCGAGGAGCATCCTCTGGGAAGCAGCTGGAGAGGGTGGATTGGATCATGACCTGACCGTGCTGAGCCCCGGGGACGTGCAGAGCTCCAGCGGGAGGCAGCTGCTGGACAGGACAGGACATTTCTGTGGTGCACCTGGGTCAGGTTTGGGCTGGGACGAGGCTCCTCCAGCTCAGGGCAGCTGGATTTTGGCTAAATTTTCCATGAGTTCTCCTTATCCTGTGTTGTTGCAGTGACATTCCAGGTGTGGATGTTTTCCTGGTGGAAGAACCTGTTGGTTCAAATCCTTTTCAGGGTTCATTTCCTCCCCTTTTGCCCCACTGGCGCTGAGGTGATTTTTTGGTGGGATTTTTCCAGACCGGGATGAGGATTTCCTGGCTGGGTGAAGTCAGACATGAAGTTCAGATGTGAACTGGTGATAGAGCACATCCCCATTTTCTTCTTTTCCTTTTTCCTTGTATTATTTCCAACCTTAACTTTAGACACTTTCTCTCCTGGGGAGATGAATGTTCTTCTCCATCCCACATTACAAATTCCTGAGAACAGGATATTTCCTGTGGCACTTGGCCAAGTCTAGCGCCCAACTGGGGCCATCAAGGCAGACAGGTGAAAAGCTGAATCCCAGACCTCCAAAAACCTGGGAGCAGAGGGCAGAGAAGTGAAAAGCTGAATCCCAGACCTGCAAAAACCTGGGAGCAGAGGGCAGAGAAGTGAAAAACTGAATCCCAGACCTCCAAAAACCTGGAACCAGAGGTCTTCTCCACCATCCCCACCCCAGCGAGCAGCCCGTGCTTAGACTGTGCCTCAGATTTAATCATTTAAGCTGGTCCTAAATAGGCCCTGATGGCTCATTAATTCTGCTGCTCTGCAACCTTGATAATGATGATGTTTCCCCTTGTAGCAATTCCCGTCCACCTGGTGGATCGATTATTTGATGTTCCGCACGGGCGGGATTCGGGAGAGCGGCATCCAGGCAGCTCCTCTGACATTGCCCAGCTTTGGAAAGGCAGGTGGGCTCCTGGCGTTGGGGAGGAGCAGGAGATTGATGTTTGCAGAGCAGGTGGATGCAGCAGGACGCTGCCAACGTGTGGGAATAATCCATATGGAGCGTCTTCCCAAGGTGGGCACCGGCACCTGGGCTGTGCCAGCCCTGGGGTGGCAGCAGGAGCAGGACAGTGCCCGTCCCCTGGGCTGGCACTGCTGGGACACCTCCAGTGCTCTGGGACCCTCCTGAGCAGAGAGGCCTGGAGGGGCTGGAGCGTGTCCAGGGAAGGGAACGGAGCTGGGGAAGGGGCTGGAGCCCCAGGAGAGGCTGAGGGAGCTGGGAAGGGGCTCAGCCTGGAGCAGAGGAGGCTCAGGGGCCCTTGTGGCTCTGCACAGCTCCTGACAGGAGGGGACAGCTGGGGGGATCGGGCCCTGCTCCCAGGAACAGGGACAGGAGGAGAGGGAACGGCCTCAGGCTGGGCCAGGGGAGGCTCAGGGTGGATTTTGGGAACATTTCTTCCTGGAAAGGGTGGTCAGGCACTGGCACAGCTGCCCAGGGCAATGCTGGATCCCCATCCCTGGGGAGATTTAAAAACTGTGTGGATGTGGCACCTGGGGACATGGGTGGACTCCATGATTTCAAAAATCTTTTCCAACCTAAAGGATCCTGTTATTCCATGATTTCCACACTATGTTATTTATCCTGAAAACAGAGCCCCAACCTGGAACTTCTGCCAGGGGGAGAGTGTGGAAGGGCGGGAATTTGGAGAGCAAAACGAGCAGCATCTCTCCCTGTGCTTCCAAATCATCCTCCTGATTAATCTCACTGCCTCTGCCGGTGAGCCAGGGCTGTGGAGCTGAGCACAGCTCCTGGAATGTGTCCAGCTCCCTCAAAGGATGGTTTGCACACCGTGAGGTGACAGTGATGAGTGGCCCCCGTACCGACCTGGCTCCGTGCTGGAATTATCCCACTGCTCCGGGCTGTGGCGCTCCTTAGGAGTGTCATTAATGTTAATTACGGCCCTGCTATTCCATCCAGAGGCGCTGGAGCTTTACCGTGCTCAGAGGAGAAACTTCTCACCGTGTCCTTTAATGAGGAGTTGAGACTCCTTTCAAAGCCAGACGGGGCGTGAGGATGAATTTAGATAAGGATTAACATCCTGGGGGAGGTGGCACGGCATTCCTGGTGCCTGGTGTGCTGCCCGGGTGGGAGGGAGGGCACGGAGAGGGCAGAGGCTCTGGGCAGGGTCCGGGGTGGTGGCCAGGAGAGGGATCCACCACTGTTGGTCTTGGCAGAGCCTGAGCTCTTCCCAGCTCTGTCTTCCAGCTGGAGCTGTGCAGGAAAGTCAGGAAGCAGCTCGCCTGTTCCCGACTTTGTGGTTCAAGAGGTCGGTGGGAGATTCTCCTCACCCTCCTGCCATCCCCCCCTGACCCGCTGTGGTGGCCAAGCAGGTGCTGGGTTGGCCAAGCACTCCAGGGGATTCCCTGACAATAATGGGATGGAAACCAAAAGCAGGGAGTGCTCCTCAGAGTCCAGAGGAGCCCACGGAGATGCTCCAAGGGCTGGAGCCCCTCTGCTCTGGAGCCAGGCTGGGAGAGATGGGGATGCTCACCTGGAGAGGAGAAGGCTCCAGGGACACCTCAGAGCCCCTGCCAGGGCCTAAAGGGGCTCCAGGAGAGCTGGGGAGGGACTGGGGACAAGGCGTGGAGGGACAGGACACAGGGAATGGCTTCCCACTGCCATAGGGCAGGGACAGATGGGATATTGGGAAGGAATTGTTCCCTGGGAGGGTGGGCAGGCCCTGGCCCAGGGTGCCCAGAGCAGCTGTGGCTGTCCCTGGATCCCTGGCAGTGTCCAAGGTCAGGCTGGATGGGGCTTGGAGCAGCCTGGGACAGTGGAAAGTGTCCCTATCCACAGCAGGGGTGGAATGGGATGAGCTTTAAGGTCCTTTCCAGCCCAAACCATTCTGGGATTGCCCATTTTGCTGGCAGATCTGCCCCACCTGGCTGAGGTTGTGTTGTCTGGGGATGGGGGAACCCCCTCCGGGTGCGCCAGGGGCTGAATCCCTGTGGAAGCTTCTCCATCTAAAGGAGACTCGACCCCACCAGCCCTGGCTGGCCCCGGCTCACCCTCGCTGCCCTTGTGTGGCCCTCAAAGAAACGTAACGGTGGCAACCAAGAAAACAGAAGGGGCTTAATGAGAAACAGCTCCAGCTCCAGGATCCTGGCAATTACCTCTTCCAGCTCCTTCCCGCCTGTGCCTGCTCCCAGGGCTGCTCCTGCAGCCCCGTCTCGAATCCCAGGAGGAGGGGGGGAACCTGTTTGCCTCAAACTCCTGTCAAAGAATTTCCCAGCTTTATAATTTGCAGCTGTAATAAAAAAAGTTCCACTTTGTGCTTGGAAAAGTGAATAATAGATCAGTCAGACTCGAGCCTGGAAATGCAGGCATCCAGGGAAGTGGGGACAGGCACTTGGATGAATATTTAACTGCCGAGGCTTTGATATGAAGGAGCTGCTTTTCCTCTGGCCGGGGGAGGGAGGGTTTGTTGCCTCTTTATGGGAATGAGGAGGATAAATGGAACATCTGGAGGATATTCTGTGTTTATTTCTTTATCCCAACCCCAGCATTGTGTGGAGCTTGTTCAGGTTTGGGTGGAGAAGGAAGGAATTTCAGCTGTTCAAGCAGGTTCAAAAAATCCACTGCCTTGAAGGCTGAAAATCTTTAAGAAGCTGGTGCCCTCCTCGCTGCACAGGGATTTGGGATGTGGGATGGCACCGGGCATGGGAGCTCAAGCTCACCGGGATCCCGGTGTCAAAGTGACCCGGTGCCTCCTTTCCTGGCTGAGATGGCTCCAGATGGTTTTGGTCGCAGCTCACCAAGGCTGTTTGGGAATGCTCAGGCTCCTTAGCCAGGATGAGTTTTTTTATGGTTTATTTGGGAATCCTTGAAGGAAAAGGTCGGATTTTGCTGTCCATGTGCCAGTATGGGAACAGGAAAGGAGAAAGTGGCAGAAGTTCTGGAGAGGGGCCTTGGTGAAGGCAAGGAGGGACAGCACCCAGGGAATGGCTTCCCACTGCCAGAGGGCTGGGATAGATGGGATATTGGGAAGGAATTGTTCCCTGGGAGGGTGGGCAGGCCCTGGCCCAGGGTGCCCAGAGCAGCTGTGGCTGCCCCTGGATCCCTGGCAGTGCCCAAGGCCAGGCTGGACAGGGCTTGGAGAATCCTGGGACAGTGGAAGTTGTCCTTGCCCGTGGCAGGGGTGGGATAAAATGATCTTCAAGCTGCCTTCCCACCAAATCATTCTTGTGTGAAAAAATGCCAGAGTGAATCTGAAGGGTTTCTTCCCTTCTGTCCCATTCCAATGGATGCTGCGGGAGCCGCCTGCCCGCGGTGGGGGAGGCACGGGGGCAGCACTTCACCTGCTCCTTGCTCTGATTTAATCGGGAATATCGTGCAAGAAAACCACTCCAAAAGCCATAAATCTTCGGGGCTGAATCCCGGCAGGGGCCACGTGCTCCCTTGCAGGCAGCAGCGATCCTTAATCCTTTGCAGCTGAAATACCGATGGGAGGATTTTTGATTTTTTTTCTCCCACTCTATTTCCCTTCCTTTAAGAGCAACGCTTGTGTGGAAATTGGTGTGTGCTGGCGAGGAGCAAAGTGGTGAATAAAACATCACCTGGCTCCGGAGGCTGCAGGGGCAGCTCCTGCCTTGTGGTTAAATTTTAAATTAAACCCGTTTTAATTTTTGTAATGGCAATAAGAATGGAAGTGACAACAAATGCCTGCAGAGCAGGTTGTTATTTACTCAATTTCCAGGGTTTTTTTAAGAGTTGGGAATGGAGGAAGAGCGCTGCCAGGGGCTGGGGAATGGTTGGGTGTCCCCTTTGGGATGCTTTTTGGGATGAGCCACATTCCAGGAGCATCACAGCCCCGTGAACATCGCATTTTTTGCTCCCTGCAACATACGGATCCCGCTGTGCCTTCCTCATATTCCATCTTATCCCAGCACATCCTGCTCTTCCAGCCACCAAATCACCCCGGGACATCCCAGGAGGGCGAAACCGCGTCCTGGCCGGCGCCAGCCGTGGAAATCCTGGAACAGCCACACCCTGCCCGCATGGCACGCCGCTGTCAGTCCCTGCCCTCCGCGCCGGCTCCTGAGAGGAGTGACGGGCCCTTTGTGCCGCTGTCTGCTCCTGTTTTCCAGCGCCTGTTGAAACCCTCTATTTTTTCCCCCCAAAGCCGGTGATAAGCGTTTGACTGATCCCACCGAGCAGGCGGGGATGAGCCATCCAGGCGGGATTGACACCGAAAGGGATTTGCATTAAACGCTTCAAACTCGCTCGGCTTTTTTTTNTTTCTTTTTTTTCTTTTGTGTCTCTTTTTTTTTTTTTTTTTTTTTATTTTTTTTTTTTTTTTTTTAATCCATCATTATATATTTAGCAAATTCCTGCATGAAATGACGGCCCTAATGGCTGGCATCCACCTGTCTGAGAAGGAATCGCTCCCAGTGAGAGGCACTAATTGTCCCGAGGCAGGAATTCGCCCCGATGCTCCACGAACTCTGCCTGGGGGGGGCTGGTTTAGGCTCTCCCGCCAAGGCATGCACGGGATAAAGGAGGAAAATGAGGAATTCCGGGTCTGCAGAGGGTCAGCGGATCTGAGAGGTGAAGGAGAGGGGGTGCTGGGGGTGCAGCTGCAGGTTCACGTGGGATTTTGGGAAAGGTTTGGGAAGCATGGAACAGGGGCTGATCCCGATGTGCTGTTGGGGAGCCTGGGACCTGCAGCGGGGGGTAGAATCCCGGGAATACCCAGCTTCGGAGCCTCCTGGAGCAGGGATGAGGGTCGGGCAACCATAAAGAGTGGCAAAAAACCCAGTGGGGGTGTCCAAATTTCGGGATCTGCTCCAAATCTGGCAGGAAAGGAGCCCCTGTACCCATGCTGGCATTTTCCTGTCATCCCCGTGTCAGGAAAATTAATCCACAAACACCAGCGGTTTATGTCCAAAAAGGAGACAGAGGAATCCTTTTACTTTATTCGAATAAAGGGAGAGGCCATAGGGCATTCCCCTCGGGTCTCTCAAAGTTTTGGAGGACGCAGCCTCCTTTCTATCCCAGTCTCCCGGCCGCATTTCCCTCTCTCTTTCCCCATTGGCTGAGGCACTTGAGAGGTTCAGACTTCCCGGAATGCCTGATACCGAGGATTCCCCTCTAAAGTATAACCCTCCTTTCCATTTTTAAATTCTCGCGGAATTTAGGGGTTTTCTTTCCTCATTGTTTCTTTCATCTCACAATGTCTAATTTCATTTCTCAGCAAACCCAGAGTTTATTTGTAAAAGCAAATATCTTTTCCCATTCGTCAACCAGTGGAATCCTTCCCATTGTTTCTTTCATCTCCCAATGCTGGTTTTATCCACCAGCAGAGCCAGGGCTCGTTTGCAAAGACAGCTCCGCTATTCCTCTCGCCCGGAGGCTGCTGCGGGCGTCTCCCAGATTTTGAGGGGCTCCAGGCCTCGAGAGGGACCAGGTGTGGTTCTCTCTGCTCCCTCAAAACCTTTTGGAGCCAAAATAAGAAATATCTGCTCCATAACCATCTCCCCACTCCTCGCTCGCCTGGAGACTCATTTTGGGAATTGTCCAGCGGTGACTGGAAGTAAATGGTCCTTCCCACAGGCTGGGAGGGATCAGCACCACCCAAATCCACCTACACGGCCCCTTCAGCTCTCCCTGTGCTTCCCTGGCTTCTCGTTAATCCCAGCGATTGTTTAGTGGGAGTGCTCACCTTTTCCAGCTCCTAGGAAGGGCTGGAATGCTGCTTAATGGGGGAATTAGTGCAGCCAACCCCGAACACTGAAGCGAGACCCGGCTTCAACTTCTGCTGCGCTTTGCCGATTCCTCCTGATCCAGCTGGGATTTACCCGGCCGAGATTCCCAGCAGTGAGGGAATCCTGCCTCCCTTTCCCCCCAAGCAGGGCTGTGTTGTGCCTTATCCCTATGGAAGATTGAAATGAGGCTGATGTTTTTCCTTGGTTTTATGAATTTGTTTCCCCTTTTTTTCCGTCACTTGTCCTTGCAGGATTGGGAGCTGGCACAGGAAATGGGGATCCTCCTGCCCAGCTGGGATGGGGAATTTAGACTGGGAGAACTAGGATGCATTTCCAGCATGTTTTTCCCCACTTTGGGTAAACGAGAGGAGGATGGAAATGTTTGCCTTGGACTCTTCCAGGGATCCAGGGGCAGCCACAGCTGCTCTGGGCACCCTGGGCCAGGGCCTGCCCACCCTGCCAGGGAACAATTCCTGCCCAGTATCCATCTAAATCTCCCCTCTTTTAGTTAGAAACCATTTCCCTTTGTCCTGTCACTGTCTATGGAATCATGGAGCGGTTTAGGCTGGGAAGGACCTTGGAGATCATCTCATTCCAACCTGTGTAGAACAGATGGATGGACAGATGGATGGATGGATGGATGATGGATGGATGATGGATGGATGGATGGATGGATGGATGGATGGATGGATGGATGATGGATGGATGGATGGATGATGGATGATGGATGATGGATGGATGATGGATGGATGATGGATGGATGGATGGATGGATGGATGGATGGATGGATG
>WAAG01006067.1:31234-79800 GCA_013390105.1 Tichodroma muraria
ATGGATGGATGATGGATGGATGAAGGATGGATGGATGGATGGATGATGGATGGATGGATGGATGGATGGATGATGGATGGATGATGGATGGATGGATGGATGGATGGAGGGATGGATGGCCCCTCATGGCAACAAGTCCTTTATGAGGTGCCCATGACTGGCCTCATTGTCCACCCCTACCCCAAGGATGGTTTTTCACCCTTTTTTGCCCAAGAGGCCCCAAACCAGGCTCGGTTTGCTCCATGTCCCTCAGGCACTCCTTGTTCCCAACCCCAGGGACAGTGTCCCCTGTCCCTGTGACCCCCTGTGCCGGGGTTGTCCTGTGGGTGAGGTGCTCCTCTTCCCCTCCAGGCTTTGGTTCTTGCTCCTGTTCCCTCAGGATAGGGATGAAGGCCATGGGGAGACAGGCAGCCAGCCCAGTCACCCGGTTGGATCCTGGTGTTTATTATTCTTTATTATTTTTTCTTCTCCTGAAGAAACAGAGAGAGGAAAAAAAATCTCTCTCTGTCCAAAATCACTCATCCTTCCTAATAATGAGAGCTGTCAGCAGCCCTGCTTGGCGAGGAAATGATGCTCGCAGTAAATATTTGGTCTGGAACTGATTTATGGGTGGAAAAAACCGAGATTAGTGCTTAATCACTGCCTTTCAGGAAGGGCTTTGGGCTGGGGTTGAGCTCAGGAGGAGCTGGGGCCGTGCCAGGGGAGCAGCACAGGGATTTTTGATGGAGACCCCATGGTTGGGTCAGGATTGAACAGCAGCAGTGGAGGGGATGGACTGGATTTGGGGCCACCAGGCAGGGTTAGATGGGATTTTGGGAAGGAATTGTTCCTGGGAGGGTGGGCAGGCCCTGGCACAGGGTGCCCAGAGCAGCTGTGGCTGCCCCTGGATCCCTGGCAGTGTCCCAGGCCAGGCTGGACAGGGCTTGGAGAATCCTGGGACAGTGGAAGGTGTCCTTGCCCATGTCCTTTAATGAGCTCTAATGTCTCTTCCCACCCAACCCATTCCATGACTCCATGACCATCAGCTGTGGGGCTGACCCCAGGGAGTTCCAAGCCAGGAGAGCCGTTCAGCTGGACCAGCCTGGAGTCCTCTGCCCCCTCCTGAGCCCAGCACACCCAAAGAGGTCCTTGCAGGCACCCTAAACACAGCAGCAGCTTTCCTGTGTGAGGAAATAATTAACTTATTAGAGGATGGTTTAATTTTCTTCATTAAAGAGGCCATTTCCTATCGCCTGGCAGGGCCAGATGCCCCCGGGCACTGCTGGGAGTGGTGGGACATGCTCAGCTCCTGAGCCTCCCCACCCTCCCAGGGAACAATTCCTTCCCAATATCCCATCTATCCCTGCCCTCTGGCAGTGGGAAGCCATTCCCTGTGTCCTGTCCCTCCAGCCCTTGTCCCCAGTCCCTCTCCAGCTCTCCTGGAGCCCCTTTAGACCCTGCCAGGGGCTCTGAGGTGTCCCTGGAGCCTCCTCCTCTCCAGGGGAACACCCCCAGCTCTCCCAGCCTGACTGCAGAGCAGAGGGGCTCCAGCCCTTGGAGCATCTCCATGGCCTGCCCTGGATTCGCTCCAGCAGCTCCAGGTCCCTCTTGTGCTGGGACACTGAATTGGATTCAGTTTTCCAGTTGGGATGCATGGATTATGGGTGGAGCATTCCAGACGTTCCTTGATCCTTGAGTGAACTGTAGCACTGCCAGGATGTTCTCGAGGGATCTCTGTCCCAAATGCTCCAGATCCCCAAAGGGCTGAGCTGCTTTTCCCAGGGCTGTCTCTCTCCTCACTCCGTGGCAGCCGGAGCGGGAGCGGATGAGCCGGAGCGGCTCCGCGGTGCCAGGATCCTGCAGCCTGGCCCATCTGAGCTGCCAGTGTCACTCTGCATCCCAAATCCTACCAGTCCAGTGCGGCTTTGGGATCATCCGAGCCAGCAGAACGATGGCTGGGCCTTGTCCCAGTGTGGAAAAATGGGCTGAGCAGGGAGAGGCAGGCGACTGCTCCCCCCTGCTCTGCAGAATTTCATTTCTGAGGAACTTGCCCCGGTGTTTTGGGTTGTCCACACCACAGTCCTGTGCCTTAACAAGCTGATCCCGGGGAATCTGCTGGGATCCCTCACATTCTGCACTGCAGCCCACCCTTGCTTGGGCCCTATATTTGATGTAGTGACATAAAATGTGATCATTTAGGGGATTTGACACGGTCAGCAAGGCTGGGGCTGATGGACTTTTGGACCAAATGATTTTTTTCACCCAGACTCTCGAGAGGAAAAGCTCTGGAATGTTCCTCAATGAAAATGGCCTTTGTTTGATGGTGGGGAGGGATTGGGAATTCTCATGGGGAATTGAAACCATTTCCCTTTGTCCTGTCACTGTCTATGGAATCATGGAGTGGTTTGGGCTGGGAAGGACCTTGGAGATCATCTCATTCCAACCTGTGTAGGAGAACGGATGGATGATGGAGGGATGGATGGATGGATGGATGGATGAATGGATGATGAATGATGGATGGATGGATGGATGATGGATGGATGGATGGATGGATGGATGGATGGATGGATGATGGATGGATGATGGATGGATGGATGGATGGATGGATGATGGATGGATGATGGATGGATGGATGGATGGATGGATGGATGGATGGATGGGGAAGTGGGATTAATTATCATATGGGAGATGATGCAGCCCATCCCCAGCTCCTTTCCCTTCACTCTCCCCTCCGTTTTCCTCTTTTCCCTCCCAGAGTCAAGAAGAAGAACAAGCCCCTGAACCTCAAGATCCACAACAGCGTGGGAAGCTGCGAGAACATCCCGGCCCAGCGCTCCCCTCTCCTCTCCGAGCGCTCCCTGCGCTCCTTCTTTGTGGGGTACCCGCCCTTCCTGCCCTCCACCCCGCCCGTCCACACCGAAGCCACCTTCTCAGCAAGTAAGTCGTCCCCGTGGCCCCCTCGGATCCCTCTTCCAAAGGGCTGGGAGATGCCAAGCAGAGGATGGGACCGGGGAGTTTTGGAGTCGGTGGTTTGGAGGACATTGGTTGAGCCTTGTGGAATGAGCCCAGCCCTTGTGGAGGTGCCTCCTGTTGGTGTTTAGAGACCTGTGGGTGCTTTTGGGCAAATATAACCCCAAAAACTTGATTTTTTCTGGTTTTCAGGGAAGCCACGAGGTTTCTGTGCTGTCTGGGTTGGTGGCACTGCCTGGGTGTCACCTAAAAATGACTTTTCTGAGGGTTGCTTTGTAAACCCAGCTCGGGTTTCACCTCTGTGTTTAAACCCCTCCTGCTTCCTGGGTTTGGAGTGATGTGGAGTTTTGGGAAGCCAGCCCTGGTGCAAAGCCCATGGGGCCGATCCCAGCAGCCAGCCCTGATCCCGCCTGACAGGGCTTTGTCCTCTCCCAGGAGATGCTGGTGGTGGCACTCACTGGGTGGGTTTGGCTCCCTCAGCTCACCCAGGTCTGAGAGGAACAGCCTGAGCCATTTCCTGATCCCAGAGCAGTGCTGGGATTAATTCCACAGGGATTGAAACTTTTCCCAGCCAGGCGTGGCTCTTGGCCCAAGAAGAACTTCCCTGGAAACACGTAGCAGCTGCTGGGAGTGATTCCCAGCCAAGTCGAGGTCCCCTTGCCTCTTGTTCCTCAGCTAAAACTTCCTCCAGCTCCACATCCAGGCTGGGTTTCTGTCACCCTCCCTTCCCTGGATTTTTCCCTTGTTTCCTTTCTGGAAATGCCTTCCTGGATTGTTTTGGGGTCTTCCACTCATTCCTCCTGCTCAGCTCTTGGCTGAAGAAGGGTTTGCAGCCAACCCCCCTTCCCCTTCCCCTTCCCCTTCCCCTTNCCATCCTGCTGTCCTTTTCCTCCTCTCCCTTTGCTTTGGGGGCAGTGGGAGCTGGCAGGAGCTCTGCAGGCAGACGATACTATGCCCAGGATTTGCCCGGAGCGAGGGGGATTTTTGCCTTGCTGTTTCCCACATGGAATTGTCTGTGCTCAACTCGCAGCCCGGACCAACAGAGCAGAGCCCACAGACCAAACCCCATTCCCAGGCACCACCACGCGTGTCTCCTTGGATTAGTTTTCCTCACGCCTCTGTGTTGGATTACATCCCGTGGTGTGACATCCTGATGGAATGTGGCACCGCCGGAGCGGGATGCGATGGGAACTGATGGGCTGGCAAGTGACTAACGCTGCTGGAGAGGTGTCTCCTCTCATTTCCCTCCGACTTCTCCATCTGCTGGGAATGTTTTCCAGGCTGGATGGGAGCTGGGTTTCCCCAGCTGGTTGATCCCTGCCGGGAGGTTTCGGCATCAGCGGAGCTGTTTGGTCCTTGCAGGATCAACATCCGTGCGGGAGTTGAGCCAAGCAGGGCAGACATTTGTTTGTAGGGAGCAGAATCATGGAACAATTTGGGCTGGAAGCTCATCCACTTCCATGGGCAGGGACACCTCCCACTAGAGCAGGTTGCTCCAAGCCCTCCCTGCAGCCCAAGGATTCCCCGTCCCCATCCTTGTGGTGGTTCAGCAGCCGAGCTCTCTGCAATATCCCATCCCTAAGAAGGACTTTTCTAAAAATCCCTCTTGCCTTTTCCTGCTGTGGGAGCAGCACAGCAGCACCCAGATGCTCTGGATTGCTGTGGAATTACTTCCCTACGCACGGAAACACAAAAATTGTTGCTGTTGTCAGCTGGAGATGGGTGAGGGGAGCCCAGCGAGGCCCTGTCCCTCCCTGGATGTCTCTCCATGATTTCTTTTCCACTGCCTCGCTGCTCCTGGCAGGAGCACGTTCCCATCTGAGTCATCCCTGGCCCGGGTCAGGAGCGGGTTCAGATGCTTCCCTCTGATTTTTAACATCCCTTTGTTCTGATGGGAATGGATTTTCACAGAGGGCTGGAGGGAGCTGGAGAGCCTCTTCCTCCAGCAGCACAAATCTGTCGGGGGAATCACAGGATCATGGAATATCCCGAGCTGATCCACAGGGATCACTGATCCAGCTCCTGGCCCTGCACAGACACCTCAAAATCCCACCCTGAGCATCCCTGGAGCACTGTCCAAAGGCTCCTGGAGCTCTGGCAGCCTCGGGGCCGTGCCCATTCCCTGGGGAGCCTGGGCAGTGCCAGCACCCTCTGGGGAAGAGCCTTCCCCTGAAATCCAGCCTAAACCTCCCAGCACAGCTCCAGCCGTTCCCTTTCACTGTCCCAGGGAGCAGAGGCCCGACCTGCCCCTCAGGGAAGTTGTAGAACAGCTGGTTTAATGCGGTCTCCAGGGATATCCCCTCCCTGCCCAGTCCTGTGTGACAGCTCCGTCACATCCACTGTGCTCCGCCGTGTCCCGGGGGTGTTCTCCTGAATCCCAGTCCTGGCTCTTCCTCTTGGCTCTGTGAGCGAGGGATTTGCAGTTTATGGTGTTGAGCACGAGTTGGATCCCAGTCAGGGATGGCCAAGTGACAAGTGCTGAGATGCCACCAGAGCTCCTTGAGCCCCCCCAGCTCCTGAACCGTCTGTGAAAGAGCCTCCGAAGGGCTGACCTCAGGTAGATTTGGTGCACAGGGATCCAGGATAATGTCCAGTGGGTCAGGGTGGGAGTCCCAGAGCCCTAAATCCAGCTTTTCTGCTGGAAAGCACCGAGATGGACCCAAGGACATGACAGCGGTGTTGAAGGTGACATGGGGAAGTAGCCAGTGCCATCCAGAGCATGGCCCCTCTCCGTGGTCATCCCACTGCCAGTGCTGGGGTGGCTCTGGGGGGGGACACTTCTCCCTAATGCTGTCCCAGCCCCAACCACCTCCAGGAGGGGACTTCCCAAAGGGAACCTCCTTTCTCGGGGACCACCAGTGGTCCTCTCCTCCCTGAACCTGCCCTGCTGTGGCAGGAGCACTCCCCAGATGTGTTGGCAGCACAGCTGGCAGATCCCTGCAGCCACATCTGGCCACAGCTGGCAGTGAGGTTCCAGAGGGTTTCCCACCCTGGCAGTGGAGCTGGAGGGCACAGCTTTGTCTGGATAGGCCTAATTGGGCCTGCAAGGCTGGGAATGGGGGGTGAAAATCCCGATGTTAGACTTTAAGCCAGCTGAACATGACATTTGAGCTGGATAAATGGGATTGGCACACTGGAAAGGGGAGCTGCCTGGATTAGAAAGGGACTCTTTCCTTATTGGAGAGATGCTCCGGGAACAGGTCCTGCTTTGGATGATCCCCTCTGCTCCAGCTCAGGATTGGTTTCATCCTGCTGGATCCACCCTGGATCATCCTTCCACCCACTGGACCTGGCTGTGATCCACAGGGTTGGAAGAGACCTTGAAGACCATCCCATTCCAACCCCCTGCATGGACAGGGACGCTTCCCACCGGATCAAATTCCACGTGGAATATTTGCCACGTGCACTAATGGAGGGAGCAGGTGAATGCCTTTGTAGCTTAAATCCTGTGTGGATTTATATCCTGGGGAGGGAAAGCCACTCTGGGATCTGTCCCATCCTGCTTCTGCCCTAAAAGCAGCACGAGCTGAGCTGTCTCATGAGGGGACTTTGCTGCAGAGTGTCTCCCTGGGGAGCTTGGCTCCCAGCTGGGACCACATGGGAAGTAAACTCAGGATGGTGAGGAAGCACCGGGACAGTGTCCCTGGAACTGCCACAGGTTAAGACATTGGAACTCTGTCACTGGAGCTGGCACAGGGTGCCCAGAGCAGCTGTGGCTGCCCCTGGATCCCTGTAAATGTCCCCAGATGGGGCTTGGAGCAGCCTGGGACAGTGTCCCTGCTCAGGGCAGGGGGTGGAACAAGATGAACTTTAAGATTCCTTCCCACCCAAACCATTCAAGGAGTGTTATGATTTGTCTCTGGACTGGGATTTTTGCCTGGTGGTAGAGATATTCCTGATCCTGGATATTTTTTGCTGTTGAACTCTTTTGGGAAGAGGCTCCACCGCAGTGTCTCTCCTTCATCTCTCCATGGCACTCACCCACCTTGGGAGCATTTTGGTGACAGCCTGGGATGTTTGGGATAAATGCAAAGTCTCTTGGCCATTGCTTGGCTTTGCAGTGACTCATCCTGGGATTCTTACCAAGTCCACTTCCATTGATTTTATCCGTCCCATTCATAATGTGAACGTCAGTTTGCTGTAGTAGGAGAAGGAGGGTTTGTTTATCCGGCTGTCTCCGTGATGGATAATGCGCTCCCTCCAACTCCCTACCATCCAGACAGGGGCCAGGAGATGAGGAAGGGGCAGTTGTGACAAAACACGGCCCCATCCGTGTGGTTCTGCACCGCTGCCACCCCTGGAAGGTGCTCCAGGTGTCCTTGGTGAGGGTTTGGGGCTCTCTGAGGGCATCACCGCTCATCCCAAGGAGGGTGGAACCCCAAAATAATGAAACAGGGCAGCTCCAGGTGCTTTTCTCCATGCAGGACATGCCCAGGCATCCCAGCTGGGAATCAGCCGGAATTCACCGCGGCGCTGCCGGGATGGCAGCAGGGGCAGTGAGGGCGTCGCGGCCAAGGCAGCGCCGTCCGTGTCACCTCCGAGGCGCGCGGGTGCCACTCAGGAGCGGCGCTGGCTGTCACAGCTGCCTGTCACCGCCGGGGAGAGGGCTGGCAGCGCTCTCCTGCCGTGTCGCCTGTCAGGGACACGCCGGAGGTGGCTGTCACCCTCCTCCCGGTTGGTTTCCCACTTCCCGGCTCTCCTTCCGGCACAGCTGATCCCATCAAGCGCGGCTGTTGATTTTGGGATGAGCCGCTGACCTTTGCTGGAGCGGCGAAGGAAAACACGGAGGGGTTGGAAGGAGGGTGGCGTTCCCGGGCATCGCGGCTGTGCTGTCGCTGGGCAGTGCCACGACAGCGGGGTTTGGATTTTGGGAACCCCAAATGGGAGGCAGGAATGGGGTGGGTGACCGGGGGAAGTCTCCATGGGGCCGCTCAGTGGGTGCCACCTCGCGAAATTCCACTCGTGCCGATTGAATGGCAGCTCGGAGCGGGAGAGGGGGAATTACGCGAGGGGAATTATGGCCGGGAGAGTTTGGATTTTCCAGGCAGGCAGGAGGTTGCTGTGATAAAGGTTTCAGTAATGACTGGCACGGGGGCAGCGGAGGCCGGGAGACATCAACGGGCGGGGGCAGCTCCAGGGTGCTGGAGCGGGACGAGGGAGGGAACAGGGAGAGAGGAAGGGGAACAGGGAGGATGGGGGAGAGGCAGCCGCTGTCGCGCCTCAAAGCTTGCGAGGATCAGCCGATCGCGCGGCCACTTCTCCATCGCGGGGTCCCCACGACAAAGCCTGACCCGCCCACCCTGGAACAAGACGTGCTCGTGGGGCTTTTCCGCCTCGTAATTTAACGCTAATTGTGGCAGTTCGGGGGGTTTTCAATGAGAATACTCCTCCTGTGCTGGGGGGAGGCTGCTGCATCTCCACCTTCCCCACGGGCATCCCCCCGAGTTAACGCTGCGAGCAAGAGCTTTTCCTGCGGGTGGGAATCCGGGTAAAGGGGAGAAGCCCCAATTAACTCCAGAGCCCCCCAAAGCCCTCGGGGCTGATCCCCGGTGCCTTTCCCTGCCCTCCTGCCCCGCTCCGCTGCTTTTCCCTCCTGCCAACAGCGGCTCTATTGTTGAACGCCGCGATCCTACGTGGCTCGCTGCCTCTAATGAAGGTAATTAGCTGTGAGTCACGTCGGGCTCATTTATGTTACGAGGTCAAAATCCCCGCTACACTTCAATACATTTTTGCAGCGAGCACATTTAGAAAGTAATTAAAAGGCTCAGCAGCCGCCGTTGCCTCCATCCCCTCTCCCCCTCGCCGGGCTGGCAGGATTTAATTGAGGCCAGCCGAAAGTTAGTGGGAATAAATTGTGGCTGATAACGTGGAGGTTGTAATTTAATTCCGGGAGAGGAGCTGTTCTGGGCCGGGTGTTTGGCTCTTCAGGGAGTGGGGATGATGACAAATCAGTTCTGTGAGGCGATTCAGTGAGGGGGGAATGACGCTCTGGGAGACGTGAGGCTGTGCATGGAGGGGTCACTCGTTAGAGCCTCACCTCTGGGATTTGTGGAACAAATCCCCACCCCTGGGAGGTGGTGGATGTGGAGGTAGTGGAGGGATGCTGGTCCAGCAGCCCAGGGTGAGTTGTCACAAAGACTGGTGAGAAAATACCAAAAGTATTGGCAATGTGGTGCTGGGGACATGAATCCCCCTCCTTGGCGTTGGAGGGAGCTTATGGGAATTAGGGAGAGTGGCTTTTCACACGGGTGGATAAAGCCAGGACACAGGGAATGGCTTCCCACAGCCAGAGGGCAGGGATACAGGGGGTTGTGGGGAGAAATTGTTCTCTGGGAAGGTCTGGAGGCCCTGGCACAGGGTGCCCAGAGAAGCTGTGGCTGCCCCTGGATCCCTGGAATTGCCCAAGGCAGGTTGGATAAGGCTTGGAGCAGCCTGGGATAGTGGAAGGCTTCCCTGCCCATGGGACTGAGATGATTTTAATGTCCCTTCCATCCCAAACCATTCCACGATTCCGTGATTCTGACATCTCAATTGCTGCCTCTGCCTGTGGAATGACCAGAAGAAAAGGATCCAGAGCTGCTGCTGGTCGGAGGTGCTGGAGCAGGATCAGCTTGGGATGCTCCCCGGATTTCTAGCCCAGGGAGCCGGATGTAAATGTAACCTTCAGCCAGCGAGTGCAATTAGAGCCCCGGGCCTGCCGCTAAATTAAAATGGGATATTAAAGCAAACAGCGGCTCTCCCCACTCCCAGGGATAATATCCAGCGCCTGTTTAGCCAGGGATTTGCCAGCACTCTGAACAAACAGCCGGGAGCTGCCACTGGTGCCCGGGAAACCTCTCAAATCCCTGAGTGAAAATCCAGCCTTTGGATCCCGGCACGGATCCGCTCGCGGGGCTGAGCATCCTGCGGGGCAGGACCTTTCCCGTGGCCAGGAGGAGCAGGAAGAGGAGCAGGAGGAGGAGCAGCTTTTCCAGCCTTGCTGAGGCTGAAGGAGGATGTGGAGTCCAGGCACGGCCATGCTCCTGATTACCTTCCTGCTCCAGCGGTGCCAGTGAACTTCCCTCTTTTTCCTTATCCCTCTCCCCGCTTTTCCCTTGGAAGGAGAGCACCGGGCCTGGTTTTGACTCTGTTCTTCCCTTGGAATTCGAATGGAATCACCTTTGGAATGGCTGCACTCAGCTTTTCCTCAGCTGCCACCTCAAGCCGTGATGCCTTATTAAAAACTGACAATGAGGCTACTCCAGCTTTATTTTCCCTTTCTTGTCTGGACATCGTGATGTGATTCCAAAAGTTTTGCAATCCTGCCCTGCCTGCACATGGATGCGCCTTCTCCTCTCCCCTCCCTGGTCCAAACTGAGTGTTGGGATTTGGGACAGGAGACCCCAATTCCCACAGACCCACAAAGCCCAGAGGCCTCCTGCTTTCCAGACAGGGAGCTCAGTGAAGCATTCCAGGGGGAAATAGCAAGAAAATCCCATTTTTTGTGCACATCCTTTGCTCCCCTTTCCAAAAAACTTGAATCCCAGCTCTCGATGTTGTTACCAGAGCTGGTTTTCCCGCTCTCTCCCTGCAGATACGCTGTCAGTGCCTCGCTGGTCCCCGCAGATCCCTCGTCGGGATTTAGGAAACTCCATAAAACACAGGTACGCCCACCCTGCTGCCGTGCCAGGCTGGAGGATGAGGGATGGGCATCCCATCATCCCACCCTTCCCATCTCTGCTCCAGGACACGGAGACTGGGGACATTCCCCCTCTTTCCCATGCTGGGCTGTGCTGTCCTCCAAGCCCATTTCAATTCCATTTCAGTTCAGATCTGGTTTAGATAAGGCTCGAGTTGCTATCAGTAAAAGCTGTGTATTATCTGCGACCTTGCCAGCCTTCAGTAAATTCCCCATCTCTGGATTATAACCCTTCCATATCTCCCTGAAGAGAGAAAAGCACTGGGAGGAGTGCTGCTGTTTGATGGGAAGCTGCTTCCCAAGGGGCTGGGAACATTGGTCCCCAGGGCAGGGAGGGATTTTGGGGGGTGCCTGGGGTGGGCAAAGCTGGGGAATCACAGGGAGCTGGGATTGGATCCCCTTTGGAACAAGCTTCCAGAACCAAAGGAAGGGTTTTGTTTTGAAAAACACAAAGGGGTTGTGTTTTGACATCCCTAGAAAAGTTCCTCAGCACCTGCAGAGGAGTTTGAGGGCAGCAGAGAGAGGATAAAGCAGAGCTCTGGAGATAAGTGAGGCTGCAGCTCTCCCTGGCCACTCTCTCCATGTTTCTCTCCGCAGGTTTTCCACCAAGTACTGGATGTCTCAGACCTGCACCGTCTGCGGGAAGGGAATGTTGTTCGGCTTAAAATGCAAAAACTGCAAGTATGGTGCCATGCCGGAGCTGTTTGTGTCACTCCTTAAAGCTGTGAGGGGATCATCGGGATTTTGCTGAGGGAGCCGAGCAGGGATTCGGACATGGAGAGACCAACCAGGCTCTCGCCAGCTCATCCTCACAGGAAGCTTTAATGAGATGTGGAATTGGGTGAATAACACCCCAAACCAGGGCTGGGGATGTGTCTGGGATGGGATCAGGCTCCTCGGGGAGGATGTGCCCGCCAGACCTCGGCTCTGCTCGCTCCAGAGCTCTGAGTCAGATCCTGACAGTCCCCCTTCCCTAAGCCTGGCTTTAGATCCCCACGTTATGGAGATTCCCTGTGGAATTATCTGCAGGACGTGGGGGATGGACGTGCTGGACCAGGCAGGGATAGCTCTGGGCCATCAGGTGGTTTTGCCCGCAGTTTTGGGCCGTAGCCTCTATTTCTGCCAAGTTTTGGGCACCCCTGCGTCCTGGCAGGGTCGTGGCCCCGAGGAGCCAACCCACCGCAAATCAGTTAATCCATGGTGCAAAGGAGAGGGGATAAAACGGGACAGGACCGGGAAAACAGCGAGGCAGAGGCTGGGGCTGCTTCAGCTGCTCCCAATCCGCCACAGCCCAGCCTTGGACAGAGCCGTGCAGCCATCGGCGCTCGGGGAAGCTGCTGCTGGGGCCAGGACTGCCTTTCCTAGGGCTGGGAGCCGGGAATGTGTGATTGTCTGCGCGTAACGGAGCGATAATGATCGCTGCTGCCGCCGCCGATTAAGCGCTGATGAGTTGGTAAATTGGGATTTAAACCTGCCGAGAAGCGCTCGGTTACTCCACAGCTGGTGGGGCTTTTCTGGAAGGGATGTTACCGAATACAGGGCTTTTAAAGGGGTGATTCCCCTTGCATCCACGCTCAAGGAACTGGGGGTTTTTCCTGGGAGCTCTCCGTGCTGGAGGAGGGATGTTGTGCCTGCTTCCTGACCAGGACCAGGGATTCTGTGGCTCTGGCTGTGCAAATCCTGCTCCCTGTAATCCTACAGAAAGTAACAAATCCATCTCCTGGCAGTCAAAAGTTGGGACTCAACACAAGGCATTCAGGTTTTTTCCAGCCTTGCCCCGGCGCTGCTTTCCCCAGAAAGCAGAGGGAAACCAACAGGTAAAACAAACAACCAGACCCCAACCCCCCAAGCCTCAAAATACCAAATTAATTCCTGCCTTTCCCTCTAGGAACAGCTTTGTAATAAAAGCCAACACGGGCTGCTCCTGAATTTTCATTACCCAGCTCACTGACTTGAAGCTGCCGTTCTTTTTTTCTTTTTTTTTTTTTTTTCCCCCATCATTTCCCCTTGTTTTGATAAATCCTTTTCTCCTTTCCCCCTTTTCCCCCATGGCTTTCTGCCGGCCTGGCAGAGTGTGAGCTGGGGATGCGTTTCCATCTTTAATTAAGGAGGAACGGGAAGGCTTTGGGAGTCTGCCTATGCCTATATGCATGACCCGGGGGTGAAGCCCTCCAGACTCCTGCCCTGGATCCACAAACCAGGAAAAGCTCTGCAGGAATATCCAGAGGCTGTAAATCCTCTCTTTATTTTGCCTAAACGTCCTTAATAAAGCCAGGAGAGGAGGGCACAATGACAGGGACGCATCGGGGAGCAGCGCAGCCACTTCCTCTCCCTCTCCTGCTCCTGAATTTAAGTAAGCATCCAGCAGCAGGATGGGGGGAACGGGGATTCATGGAATCATGGAACGGTTTGGGCTGGAAGGGACCTTAAAGCTCGTCCTGTCCCATCTTCCAGTAAACCCTTCCCCCCAGCACAGGAGTCTTTTCCTTTTATTGCAGCCAGCTCTGGCAGAAGTGACAGTTTGGGGTGTCCTCAAGCCTGGCTGGTCCCCCCCAGCTGGCAGAGAAAGGGGCAGCTGGGCAGAGCCCCCAGGTTTGGGAATTTCTGTGCTGCTCCGTTGGAATGGATGCGTTTTCCAAGGGTGTGCAGCCCCTGCGTCCTGCCAGTCAGCCCCTCCTGATTTTCCAGGATGTGCATCCCATACTGTTCCTTATCCCTGAGCCTGCTGCTTGGGAATTATGGGAAGCAGGGAGCCTGGAGGGTTCACTCAGAGTGAACAACCAAAGCTTTGCATCCAGTCACTTTCCCAAGGGGAAAAGGAGCTCCAAAAGCTCCAGAAAAAGCCCTGAGCTCCATCATAGAACCCCGGAATGGCCTGGGTGGGAAGGGATCTTAAAGCCCATCCCACTCGAGGTGGAAGGGACGCTTTCCATTGTCCCAGGGTGCTCCCAGCCCCATCCAGCCTGGCCTTGGGACACTTCCAGTGATCCAGGGGCAGCCACAGCTTCAGCCTCCCCCTCAAGGAACAATTCCTTCCCCAAATCCCATCTAACCCTGCCCTCTGGCAGTGGGGAGAAGCTCTCCCTTATCCCGTCACTCCACAAAGTCTCCGTCCATCAGTGTTCCCCGTTGTCGTGGTTTAGCTTTGATTGACTCGAGGTAGCCCTCCCAAGCTACCTCACGGGAGGGGCTTCACAAGGACAAATTTTCTTCCCCTGGGCGGGCCATTTATAAAGTAAATACAAAGTTTAAAAACAAGAACTAATATCTTATTAAAAAAATCTCTATTTTCAAGATATTCAAGAGAGACTTCTCTCCCTTAGTGAATTAAAAAAAAAAAATTATTTTAGAAGTAGTAAATTGACTAAAAATCCCAAGTTTTACCTTTTTGTATTATCAGTAAAAAAATAAACAGTAAGTAGAAAAAAAATTATTTTAAAAGTTTCCTTCTAATTCTTATTTTTTTCTTTTAGCGTTACTCAATAAAATTTTTATTACTTTTAAATTTAAACCTACTTTACTCCTGGTTAAAAAAATTTCGAATTAACAAACCGAAACCGCTACACCTTCTCACTCCTTTCTCTCTGTCCCCTGCCAGGCTCAAGTGCCACAACAAATGCACCAAAGAGGCCCCTCCGTGTCACCTGCTGATCATCCACCGCGGAGGTAAGGCGCTCTCTGCTCCCCGCTCCGCGCCTCCGGGGGTGTTGCCAGCGGGTAAAACTCTCAAGAGCCCCCGGGGCGATTCGGGAGCCGGACCCAGGCGGGGTCCCCGGTGGGACGGAGGCTCCCGAACCGCTTGGGCGCTCCGGGGGAATGTTACCCACCGTTTTTTCCGCTTGTAGGGAGACGAGCCGGTCGGGGCGAGGCAGATTTGCATTGCAAACCACTTCCACCCACCCTCCCCCTGCCTCCTTTTCTTTTCAGATTCCCCACCGCACGGGGTAAGTCCAACCAGGTTTTAGCCTTTTGCTTCTGTCGAGAGCTCAGGGCGGATGTGGGACCCCGAACCTCCCGGTGCATGCGGGGTCCCCGCGCCGGGGACGCGGCCGTGGCCCTGCGGATGCTCGTGGTGCTTTCGGAGCTGCCTTTATCCCGCTCTCTGGCGGGAGAGCCCGGCCTGAAATCCACAGAGAGGCAGGCAGAACTGTGCAGCAGGACGGCGGGGCGGCGCTTCCCACCTCTTTTCTTCCAGATTTTGGCTCCCTTGCTGGCCAGAGGACCGCGACTGCCTGAGGGAAACGCTTCCGATCGCTCTTGCCTTGAATTTTGAGCTCTTAAAGCTGTTCCTTTGTGTTAAATATCCCCCCTCACCCGCTCCTTGGTTGAATCCCGGGGAGAAGGATTGTGCTGGTGGCACCTCGTAGGGGGCAGTTGTTGAAGACCCCCGTCAGGCTCGGAGCTGCTGCAAACCCTGCCCGGGAGGCAGGGAAGGCGGTGTCCCGGGGCGGTCGGGCTCCTGGGATGGGCAGGAACTGGGATTTAGGGCTGCGATGTTGCAAGAGCCTGGTGTTGCTGCCTGCTGTGTGTTTCAGGAGCAGCAGGGCTTTGGGGTGGCCTCAGCATCACTGAAATACCTCCCCACCCCCCAGAAAAACCCCGAACCCAGCTCTTAAATCCATTATCTTGGAGGCAAACCGACCTTCAGGCTGGCTTTTCCCCAGAAAATCTCCCTGCTGAGAGTGTTCTGAGCCGGCTCCTTCCCTCCACCCCAAAAAGCTCCGTCAAGGAACAGGATTGCGCTGGCTGAGCCCCGGCTCATGGAGGGGCCGTGGCAGCTGCTGGAGCCCCCAAAATTGCCACCTCACACCCTGGGGGGGCTGGCTGTGGCCGGGGTGCAGGAGGATCCCGAAGTTCAGCTGCCGTCCCAGGCTGGAAGTGCCGCGGGAATCGCTTTGGAGAGCGGTTTGCAAGCACGGGGTGGCCCCGAGCGCTCCTGCTGAGCTTTGATGTCCTTCCCTCTCTCTTCCCCTCCTCTCCATCCCCTTTTCCCTCTCTCCCTTCTTAATCCAGCAAGGTTAGTCCGGACAGAGTCCGTGCCCTGCGACATCAACAACCCCCTGAGGAAGCCCCCGCGGTATTCGGACCTGCACGTCAGCCAAACGCTCCCCAAAACCAACAAACTCAACAAGGTGAGCCCTGAGGCCCCCATGTCTGCGCCCTGTCACAGGGACAGCACCCCCTGCACCTAAATATCCACAGTTTTGCGGGAAACCATGGAATTCTTCCGGCTGGAAAAGATCTTTTAAGAAAATTGGGTTTGGTCATTCCCCCAGCGCTGCCAAGGCCAGCCACGTCCCCATGTCCCCAAGTGCCACACCCACATCGCTGCTAAATGACTCCACCCTTGCCCTAGGCAGCTGTGCCAGGGCTGGACAGCTCTTTCCATGAACAGATTTTCCCAATATCCACCCTGAGCCTGCCCTGGCCCAGCCTGAGGCCGTTCCCTCTCCTCCTGTCCCTGTTCCTGGGAGCAGAGCCCGACCCCCCCGGCTGTCCCCTCCTGTCAGGAGTTGTGCAGAGCCACAAGGGCCCCTGAGCCTCCTCTGCTCCATCCTGAGCCCCTTCCCAGCTCCCTCAGCCTCTCCTGGGGCTCCAGACCCTTCCCCTGCTCCGTTCCCTTCCCTGGACATATATCCAATGAAGTTATTTCTTTTAAAAATAAAATGGGATCAGCACTTCCAGAACAGCCTGGATCCTGCTGTCCCAGTCCTGCTCCAGTCTTCAGGTCCAAGCTGAATTTGGGGTGGTTTGAGGTCTCTGCTCCCGGTGGAGACTTCAATAAATAACAAATTTATTGCTGGAAATAAAACAAGCCTGGAATTTGATTGTCCCTGGTGAAGCTGCTCAAGCCAGACCTGATGGAGCACCTGGCTCACTCCTGCTCTGCACTGATACAATAAACCCATCACAGGGCTGGCTCTGATGGAATTTAAAGCCTATTGGCCTCCAATGGAAAATTCCTTGGAGGAAGGGCAGGGTGAGGGCTTGGCAGGCTGGAAGTGTTCAAAAAGAGGGATATCACTGATGTGACGGGGAATGGATCAACAAACCCCTGAATTCCCAAAGCCTGGCTGAGCTCCTCCAGCCCTCAGCATCTTCTGGCTCTGGGAAAAGTCTGGGTACCAAGATGCTCCTGGAGAAGCTGATTTTAAACCTAAATCTTTTTAGGAATTTCTTGGTGTAGGGATCTGCTCTGGTTTTGTTGTTTTGGAGTCGTGCTTTTTTCCTGAACACTTCCCTTCAGGCTGAAATTTCCCCTACAATTATTCTTATTTCAGCAGGGCCCCCTTCTTACTCTGGTATTTCTAAAAGCATTTATTTAAAGGTATCCTGAATAAAATTGTGGAATGGCCTGGGTTGGAAGAGACCTTAAATTCCTCTAATTCCAACCCCCCCCACGAAATCTTATTGTTGTGACCTTCACTGGTTGCTTGAAAAAGAATTTACCTGACCAAGATTATTGAGCATGGAATGATGACTAATATGGATTTCCTGAAAAGCCCAGCTCATTTAAGAATTAATTAATTAGGACAAAATTACCAGCTGGGGAAGGCTCGTGCAGATTTTTTAACCTTGGAGGGAAATTCTGTGGGGATGGGAATGCTCAGCACTGCTCAGACCCTGTTCGGTGGCTCTAAGTTGGGAAATTCTGGCCTCCATTTTCCTTTTTGGATCCAAGATACCCAAGCAGGTTTTCCTGCCTGTTGGCTCTCAGTGGTCCCTTCCCAGCCATCCCAGTGTGCATCCAAAATTGTTGGCCTTGACTGGGAAGAGTAAAGGAATGGTGAAGAATGTCTTGGAATGCATTGACTGCTCCTTCCAGATTCCTCTGCTCCCTGCAAGGCCCTGGGGTTTGGCTCCAAGGAACTCATCAGGAACTTCCTTTTTGTCCCCAAGGACCAAGCCTCAAGGCGGTGGCCCCTGTTCTGGCCTTGGTGGCCACGGCTGTGCAGAGCCAGAAGATTCATGGAACCCTCAGCAGGGGGTGAGGGTGGGAAAAGAGCCAATTTATGGTGGGAAGTGGCCTCGGGGAATCCAAACATCTTGGGAAAAAGCTCTGGAGCTCTGGGTGTTTTCCAGGACTTCTGGAAGGAACGTGTGGGACAGCATAGCTGTCACTTGTCACCCGGGCTCCCTTGCACCTCGGGCTGGCACCAGCTGGCGCTGCTCTCACCACCTCCCCTCTTTTCCTCCTTCCCCGTGTCCCTCAGGACCACATTCCGGTGCCCTACCAGCCAGATTCCAGCAGCAACCCCTCGTCCACCACGTCGTCCACGCCGTCCTCGCCGGCCCCGCCGCTGCCCCCCAGCGCCACGCCCCCGTCCCCGCTGCACCCGTCCCCGCAGTGCCCGCGCCAGCAGAAGCAGTTCAACCTGCCAGGTACTGCCGCGCCCTGCCCGCGTCCCACCCGCCCCTGAGAGGGGCCCGTGTCCTGGGGTGTCCTTGGGATGTGGGTCGGTTCCGCCGAATTCCCTTCCTGGGTTTACACGGGCATGGGGGAGAAGGCGGAAGGGGAAATCAGGAGAAAAGAGGAGTTTAGGATCGTTCGGGTTGGGAGTCTCTGGACAAGCCTCCTTGAAGGGTCAGAGCTTGATCCAGTCTTGGAATCCTCCAGGGTTGGAGCCAGCGCTTCTGCTGCTCTTAAGGTTGCAAAACCTTTCCAGGCATGGATTCTCCGTGGCATTTCGCCTCAGGTGCAAACAAAAAACAGAGGCTGACCCCTCCAAGAGGGCAAATTGGGGTGACCCCACCATGTTTTTGGGGCGATGGGTCCCCAACAGGTCTGCTGGCAGCACGTGTGGGGTGACAGATGATTCTGGGCCTGTCTGATGCGGCTTGTCCCATGGAATCTGAACCTGGGATCCATCTGCTCCGGGAGCCCCGTCTCTTCAGGGATGGTGGGGGAGGCAGGGAGGTCCCAGTGGCTGCAGGACACAGAAGTCATGGAAGACGGCCCAAAAAGCTCCTCTTGGGCTGAGGATGTATCAAAGCCTGTCCCAGCGTGTCTGCCTTCCTTTGGGATGTCCTGCTGCTCCAGGAAAGCTCCCTTCTGAGGGGGAATGTCTCAGCATCACTCCTGGAAATGTGAAATGTGATCCACCTGCTCCCAAAATCGAGCAGTCGAGGGGAGAGGAGATCTCTGGGACGCTGAAGCACTCCTGGCTGTCCCAGTGGCCCTGCTTGGTCCATGACCTCTTTGCTGGAGCAGCTGGAAGGTCGGGGTCTCTCCTCCTGCACCCCCAAAATCCCAGGACTAATGAACTGGTGGAGTCAGAAGGAGGGTCAGGGTGGCTTTTCCAGAGGAACCAGGCAGAATCTTCATGCTCCATGGTGGTGCCTCCATCCTGACAAGCCTTCAGCCAGAGAGGAGGAGGAGGAGGAGGGAGAGGAGGAGGAATTTGTCTGGCAGAGCCCATCACCACAACAACAAACGCTTCCAAAAGCTGGGAAACCCCCCAGCAATCAACCACCCATCACATCCTTGTGTGCCCAGAGAGGCGGCAGTCCTTCGGAGTGCCTGGGACTCAGGCAGGATCCTGGAATGGCGCGAGGAAGACACGGGAGGAGGTGGGAGGAAGCCCTGAGTGCTCCCAAGAATGGCGTGACCCATCCAGAGGGTCAGGATTTCACCAGGCACAGCCCTGGAGCCTCCAAGATCCGGGAGGACATGAGTTCCATGCTGGCATGACCCAGTGCAAGGAACTCTTCCAGAGCTGAAGTATCCCGGTGTCTCCGTTTCCCAATCCACCTGCTGAGCCAGCCCTGGACCCTGCCTGGCTCTGGGGGGACCCAGCCTTTGGTAACCCCATCATGGGTCACTTCTGGGGCAGACAGCTCCCTGTGGGGTTTTTTGGGACATTATTTCATGTGGTTTGAAGCAGAAACCAGGGATTTCCCCCCACTTTGGAGGACTTGGAACACATTCCCAGCCGGCAGGGAGGGAGCAGGGCAGGATCAGAGCCTGGCATCTCTGGGGGGTGTTTGCTCCCCGTTTTATCCCCTGAGGAGCAGAATGGGGTCCAAAGCAGGATTTACCCTGCTTTCATCTTCCCAGCCGGGAAGTTTTCTGTGGTTTATCCCATCAAGATGATCATCTCAGGGATTAGGATTTGAGCTTGGAAATTGTGACACGATGACCTTCTCCTGCCGGAATTACCTTTCAGGCTCCTTTGATGTTGGCTCAGGTCCTGCTGCAGGGCTGAGGTCAGACTTTGGGGTCTCCAAGCTGGAGAGGGGAAGATGAGGCATGGCCCTTGGGGTCTTGGAGATAAGAGGGTGACTCCTGAGCTGGTGCCAACCTCTGGTGGCCTCAGCAGCTCCGAGTTCTTCACACCCATGACCTGCCTGCCCATGGAATCGGATCAGCCCTTGGGCTGGAGATGGGAGCCAGTGGATGTTCCCAACACCCAGAGCCTCTCCCAGCTCTGGCTTTGGACAGTGGCTTCCGGGACTCCTTCCAGGAAGGACACGGCTCCAAAGCAAGGGAGTAAAGAGCCCAAATGGGCAGCGGTTCCAAACCCATCACTCGGCGTCTCCATGATGCCAGGAGATTCCCAAATTCCGCCTAAGGGCCAGCACTCAAACCCTGCTGGCAAACTGGTGTCCAAACTCCACCAGTGACTTCATGGAGGGCGTCAACGCTCTCCAAATGGTGCAGAGGAGTAGATGTGGGGGGAAAAAGCAAGAATCCAGCAAAGGTCTCGATTTTTTGGTCTGGGCATCCTATGTGTTGGAACATGGAATATTCCATATGGGGATATAGAAGTGGGAGAGGTTGTATCCCACAGGGGGGGTTCACACAACTGGGGTTGAGGTTTCCTGGCGAAGAACTGGGCACGTGTTGGAGCTTTTCCAGCTCCACAGGTCAACGTTGAACCCTTTTTCCTCTTTTCCAGCCTCCCATTACTACAAGTACAAGCAGCAGTTCATTTTCCCAGGTAAGGCTCTCCGGAAGTTTTTCCTTGGGTGCTGGGATATCTCCCTGTGGGGATGGGATGGGTGCGTGGCCAGCTCTCCAAACCCCTGGATTTGTGCCGGGGAGGTCGTGCTGGGGCAGGATTTCTCCTCAAAGCCTATTGATGCTGCAGGGTTGGGCGGCCCTGGGTGACACCCAGCCCCACTCAGGGGGATTCCATAAATTGGACCTGGGGGTGAAGGGTAGGGTTTCATTCCCTTGGACGCCCCCAGAGGACTCTGACTCCTCTCTCTTGTTCCCAGATGTGGTGCCTGAGACGCCGACCCGAGCCCCGCAGGTCGTCCTGCACCCCGTCACCTCCAACCCCATGTGAGTGACTCCCCCTTCCCCATCCCCTTCCCTCTGCACCCCAAATCCTCCAGGCTCCCATGGCCGCTCCCCTGGCACTGGGGGCTCAGGTGGTCCTGGGGAGACCCCGGAGCTTTGGAAGGTTGAGAAGGAGGGCAGGGGGTTCATTTATAACCCACAGCTCCTCACTGCTAGGGAAAAAAAACCAGAAAGGATTTCAGTCCAAAAAGCCCAAGCCCAAGGGATTAATTAAATTATAATTAAGTTAAAAGCAGATAAACAGGATACCTTTACCGCTTCCAATATTTTCAAGCCCAATAAACTTTGGGCTGAAATCTGGGAAAAGCAGCATCTGATCAGTATTAGAACCATCCCTCCCCAGCAGGTCGAGCCCAAATCCACCATTCCCTGATGTCCTGGTGCCTGTGCTGCTCCAGCAGCGACATTCCACTGCTGTGTCCTTCCTGATCCTTTCTCTAAAGGCCATTTTTGGATTTTACAAGCCAGGGTTTTAAGGGATCAGGTCCCTGTTTGTGGCTGGCTCATCCACACTCTCCAAATTCCACTGGAGATCCAGTGGAGAAAAGGATGGGACCCCTGTCCCTTGGGAATTCATGGAAAAATGTGAAGTCAAAGCCCCTTTTCTTTCCCCTGCCTAAAAGAAGGTGTCAAGACATGGGATTCTGGGGAGGGGGAACAGCTTTCAATATCCAAAATCTGTGATCCCCTCTGACTCCCCCCCACTGAAAACATCCCATGGGCGCCATCCTGGGCTTGGCTGGGCTAAACATCTCTGGATCCTCGGGAGACAGGAATTTGTGCCTGGGTTAGCGATGAGGAGCCGGCTGCTCCTGCAAACCACCCGCCCATGGAGATGTTTTGCAGCCACCTGGGCTTCCCGAGCTGCTCAAAATACCAGGATTGACTCCTTTTGTGTAGGGTCCTGAGATTTATAGTCTTTAGTGGCCATGGAATGGGAAAGGACTCGCAGGATTGCCGTGTCCGAGTGGCCTGGGGAGCGGAAGTCCCCTGGGAAGGGATTTTGTTATTTATGTTATTGTGTTATTTACACATTGTTATTTATGTGATTAATAATAATAATTTATAATATATTTATATGATGTTTGAAACCACTCGAGCTGTTCCAGCTGACCCCTCATTCAGAATTTCCCTAATTCCCTGTTAATTGTCAGGAGCAGTGAGACCCCGGTCATGGACCTGGGGGGTGGGAGGTGCTGAGGGAACAGGGAAGGAAAAGAACTGGAAAACCAGTGAGATTTGGGTACTTTACTGCAGGGGGAGGATCTTTGAACCTTCCCCTTCTCCGAAATGATTGAGAACCCCCTTCTCTTTCCTTCTGCACTTCTGCTTTGGCTGGTGGTGGTTGCGAAGAAATCTCAGAAATCCCTGGAAACGCCTCGAGCGTGGTCAGAGTCTGTGGGGGGGTAAATCTGTCCCTTTCCCTGGGTTAGTGACACCTTCTGCTCTCGGATCCCTTCATCCCTGGGGCAGGAAGAGGGACTGCTCCCCAGATCCCGGTGTTTTTCCGTGGTGTTAATTCTGTAATTCTTTTAACAGCCTGGAAGGAAACCCATTGCTTCAAATTGAAGTGGAGCCCACCTCGGAGGTGAGACAGCTCCTGTGCTTAATGGGCCTTGGTTTTAAGGATATCTTGGGGCACATTTCCTAGGAAATGGAGACGCTTCCCATCTGTGCAGTGGAATTGCTGATAATTGAATTAAAGTCCAGGCATCCGTGTCCCCACCCCGTGGAGAGGGACCCTCCTGGGCTTCAAGTTTGGAACTCAATGAGGTTTTTCAGGATGCATTAAAAATGTGGTGGAAGGGAAGGAGGGGAGAGGGAAGATGAGGATGGAGCTTTTAAAGGGTGTTGTAAATCCTTTAGTAAGTCTAACTGGATCATTAAGGGGTCTGGGAATAATGGGAATTAACAGAGCACAGCTCAGCCAGGGGAGGATGAAACTGCTTTAAGACAAATTAATTAAATCTCTGGGTCACAGCCTTAAATTTAACCCCGGGGTAAATAAATGGCTCCACAGGGAAGTGGTGGAGTCCCCAGCTCTGGAGGGATTTAAAGCCCTGTGGATGTGGCAGTTGGGGAGATGGGTTTGTGGTGGCCTTGGCCATGCTGGGGAAGGGCTGGAGTCAATCTCAGACGGCTTTTCCAACCTAAAGGATTCCATGATTCTATGAAAACCTGGGATTCTGCCGACTTTGGGTAGAACGGGGCCTCTCCTTTGGCTCTGGGAGGCGCCTGCCTGGTTCCTCTGGGTCTGAGCGAGCAGGAGTTGGGTCAGTGGGGTTTTCCCCACAGTTCTGTCCCTGTCTCATTGTTCCCGACGCCCTTTGCCCACCACAGAACGAGGAAGGCGCCGAGGAGGTGCAGGAGTCCGAGGACGACTTCGAGGAGATGAACCTCTCGCTGCTCTCCGCGCGCAACTTCCCGCGCAAGGCCAGCCAGACCAGCATCTTCCTGCAGGAGTGGGACATCCCCTTTGAGCAGCTGGAGATCGGGGAGCTCATCGGGAAGGGCCGCTTCGGGCAGGTGTTCCACGGGCGCTGGCACGGGGAGGTGGCCATTCGCCTCATCGACATCGAGCGCGACAACGAGGACCAGCTCAAGGCCTTCAAGAGAGAGGTCATGGCCTACCGGCAGACGCGGCACGAGAACGTGGTGCTCTTCATGGGCGCCTGCATGAGCCCTCCCCACCTCGCCATCATCACCAGGTTGGGATCGTCTTTCTGTCCAAAAATTTGTTCTCGCTGTCCAAAAGTTCGGGTTTTTTTCTCCCCGTCGTTTCTTCCTCCAGTCCAGCGGTGCCGTTGGGTTGAGTTTCCTGCCCTAAGGGAGGGATTTGCTCCATGTGCTGTGTCCGTGTTCTCCATGTGCTGTGGTTTGTGGTTTGTGGTGTGGAGGACATAGCAGATCCAAAAGTCTGTCCAGACAGGTCATTCTTCTGTAGGAGGGGAGCTCCAGACAGGGATTGTTTTATCCAAGGGCAGGAAGCGTCATGGAATCATGGAATGGTTTGGCTGGGGTTGGGAGGGACCTTAAAGCCCATCCAGTCCCTGCCCTGCCATGGGACCTGGCATGTGGGACTTGACCCCTACCCTTCCACTAGCCCAGGGTGCTCCAGCCCGGCCTTGGGCACTGCCAGGGATCCAGGGGCAGCCACAGCTGCTCTGGGCACCCTGTGCCAGGGCCTGCCCCCCCTCCCAGGGAGCAATTCCTTCCCAGTATCCCATCTCTCCCTGCCCTCTGGCAGTGGGAAGCCATTCCCTGTGTCCTGTCCCTCCATCCCTTGTCCCCAGTCCCTCTCCAGCTCTCCTGGAGCCCGTTTTGGAACTGGAGGACTGGGAGGCTCCTTGCAGCTTTCAGGGGAGGAAGATAGGATCTGGAGGCTCCCAGACCACCCAACAGCTCCATGGCTTTCTTGGTCTCAAGGCATTCCCAAATACCTGCCCTCACCCACAATCCCAATGGGAATGCAGCTCTGAGTCTCCCGAAGTAATCCATGCTTGGCTGGGCAAAAAATCCCAGCTGGCCTGGAAGCAAAGACTGCAACTGCTCCCAGAGCAGCTGTTGTCATGGGAAATACATTTATTCCAGGGAATTCCATGATTTCCTTCACCTACAGACCATGCTTTCAGCCATGGGACTGGACATGGTCCTGCTTTTCATCCCAGCCTGGGTTATTTTCTCCTGGGGAAGTTTCCCCAAGGTGAGGTTGAATTTTCCCCCTGGCAGCATTTCAAAAAGCAATGGAATGGTACTGCTTCCAACAGCCATCAGTGATGAAATATTGCATCATCTTTTCCAAATGTCCCTAATTTTCCCTTGAAAGTGGCACCTCCCAGTCCCTGATCCCAGGTGGGGTGGCTCTGCAGGTGCTCTGCTCCCTCTTTGTCCAAAACAAAAGGATTTCAGCCCAAATTCACGTTACCCCTTCCTTTGCTCCCTGCTCCAGTGGCTTCATGGATTGCGTTTGCCTTGGGAGTTTCATCCTCTGGGGTCAGGGTGACTCCAAAGCGGGGCTGGCTCTCCCCAGCTGGCGACTGGAAAAACGATGCCTATTATTCAGGACCAAAAATGAGCCATCTGGGGAAAATTCCACAGCATTTCCATCTACTGGGTAGCTCCAGGCCAAAAGCTTTTGGAAAAGTGTGCAAACACAAGTATTGATGGATGAGTCAGAGCCCCCATCCATGTGTCACACCGTGTTCCCAGAGGAAAAGGCGGCGTCTCCATCCCGCTCTGTGGTCCCTTTGCAGCCCTTGTTTGCTCGGCTTTTCAGTGCTATTCAATAGCAAAAATGGGAAATTTATTCCTTTTTTTTTTTTTTTTTTTTTTTTTTTTTTTTTTTTTTTTTTTTTTTTTTCTTTGGTTTTTTTTTTTTTTTTTGTTTTTTTTTTTTTTTTTTTTTTTTTTTTTTTTTTTTTTTTTTTTGAGCCATGGGATGTTTTCTCTTCCATTTTCTGTTCTAATGGGTCTTTCTATAAAAGCGGAAAGGTGCCCTTTTTGACAGCTGGACAGGATCAGTCCGTGTGCTGCTGCATCCTGGTGAATTAATGTGAGGGACATGGAGCTCTGCTCGTCCTGTTCCTCTTCCAGCTGCACTTGGTCCTGTTTTTTAAGGTCAAAATGTAAAATTGTTAAATTGCCCAAAATATAACCCAAGCTCACAACATCTCCAGGCATCGTTTGTTTTTTCCTACAACCCACTTTTATCTGCATCCTTCAAAAGCTGAACCAGTATCAGCTTTAAACCAAAGGACAGTAGGGATAGATGGGATATTGGGAAGGAATTGTTCCCTGGGAAAGTGGGCAAGCCCTGGCCCAGGGTGCCCAGAGCAGCTGTGGCTGCCCCTGGATCCCTGGCAGTGTCCAAGGCCAGACTGGACATTGGGGCTTGGAACATCCTGGGACAGTGGAAGGTGTCCTTCCCACCTGGAATGGGATGGGCTTTGAGGTCCCTTCCAACCCAAACCATTCCATGATTCTATGAGAATTTTACAGTTGCAACTGGAAACCTGTTTGATTTCTCCTGCTGGGATTTCTGGGCTGCAGGAAAACCGATGGGGCTCAGCTCAGTCTCAGAGGATTTTTGGGAAGCCCAGGACTGTGTGAGTACATATCCCATAGCCTGAAGGTAACTTCCAGACACAATTTTCCTGCTTTGAATCTTCCTGGTGGGCTCTGTTCCGCTGTTCTGTGACAGCACAGGAATCATAGGATTTCGGAATAATTTGGGTTGGAAGGGAACTTAAAGCTCATCCTATCCCACCCCCTGCCATGGGCAGACATCTTTCACTATCCCAGGCTGCTCCAAGCCCTGCCCAACCTTCCTTGGACACTGCCAGGGATCCAGGGGCAGCCACAGCTGCTCTGGGCACCCTGGGCCAGGGCCTGCCCACCCTCACTGGAAAACTTTTCCTTATGTCTGATCTAATCCCTGTATCCAAGGATGTCTCCTTGCTCTTGTGCTGGCACTCCTTGTCTGGTCTATCCTTGGCTGAACGTTTTTGGGAAGTCTCTGGGCATCTCCTGTGGGGAAAAGCCTTCTCACCTTGTGGAGGTTCCCCTCCCATCCACGTTTCAGGTTTTTCCTAAGGGATATGACAGCCCTGGGGGCTTTTCTGCCATGAGAGCTGCTGCTCGGGTGTTGTAGGGAATGAGGCTGGCAAGAGGACAATGTGGCCTGGGTGGGAATGGTCCAGGATACTGGGAATGGTGTAGGATATTGGGAATGGTCCAGGAGGTGGCACTGGGGGAGCATCGCTCTTCCAGCAGGACTTTCCCAAGTTTTCCTCATGGGTCTATGGGAATAACTTTAAACCAGGCTTCACTTGGAGTGGGGAAAAATCATTCCCATCTGCCTGTGGAGGGGATTACAGCTAAAAACCCAGGATATCAGGATTTCCTCACCCTCCCTATGCCCATTCCCGGGGCAGGACTTTCTTGTGTGGAAAAGGAACACTTTTCTTCTGGGAGCCCACAAGTGGCCACTCGAGGCCGTTTTTTCCACAAAATCCCAGCAATTCCTTGTAGTTGTTACAGAAATCTCCGTTTCCCTGCACGTCTGGGAGCAGCTGCGTGTCCCTGGGAAGGGGCTTCACCACGTCGTGCCACCGGCGCTGCCGGAAGGGGGTTATTTATAGCCGGGTTTATTTTTACTTTCCCCCATCCCGACGTTTTCCTTCCTGATTGCCTGTGATATTCAGGGATCGTCTCATTAGCAGAAAGAAATCTCCCCATCCAAACAGCACGGCCCACAGGGAAAAAATGGAAGGGGAAACTGAGGCAGCAGCTGGATGAGGGTGGGATAGTTTGGGTTAAAAATCTGATTTTTCCTACATTAACCATTTTTATGGATAAATGGGACGAGCACTGTTTAATATCTTCATCAATGATAAAAACAGTGGGATTGAGTGGGAAAAGAGAAGGCTCCAGGGAGAGCTGGAGAGGGACTGGGGACAAGGGCTGGAGGGACAGGACACAGGGAATGGCTTCCCACTGCCAGAGGACAGAGAGAGATGGGATATTGGGAAGGAATTGTTCCCTGGGAGGGTGGAGAGGGACTGGGATGTAATTCCCAGAGCAGCTGTAGCCTCTCCATCCCTGGAAGTGTTCCAGGCCAGGCTGGACAGGGTTTGGAGCAGCCTGGGACAGTGGAAGGTGTCCCTGCCATGGGCTTTAAGCTCCTTTCCAACCAAACCATTCCATGATTCCTGATCTGTCTCCTAATGCGACAGAAAAGCAGAATTCCAGCATTTTTCAGCAGTGGGAGGTGGCGAGCGCAAGGAACGGTTCCATCAGAGCCGCTAATGGGTTTTCTCCTGGGTAATGAGCGCTGGGGACAATTAACATCCATCTTAATTAGTCTGGAGCAGGAGCGGGTGCGAGCCTTGGTGCTTTGAGCGCTGCTTAATGGATGGCGGGAAACTGCAGCGAAGTCCTGGGCTCGGCGGGAATGAAAGGGCTGGAAAAACTCCGTTTGTGGGAATAACGAGCTGGTTTTGCTGGTGGGGAATGCGACAAAGCCTGGCCCGGGTAAACTCAGCTCCTTGGGGCTCCTGGTCCTGGCCCCCAGAGCAGGAACAGAGGTAAAGCCTCAGCCACCCAGGGGGGCCTTCCAGGGATAAAGTCCTTCCTAATCCTGCTAAAATGGCTCCAGCCACCCATGAAAGAGGAAACTCCCACATTTTAGGATTCTTGGGTGTTCCTCCCGAGAATAAAAAAAGGGGGATTTGAGTGCTTATTGATGCTGCCCAAGGCTCCGGGTGCTGATTGAGTCTGTCATGGAAGCAGGGGATCAGCACACTGCAGGCAGATCTTGGGGCTCCCTTTGCTTGGGAATGTTGCCTGGGAGAAGGGAGCGAGGTTATCCAGTCTGGGAGAAGATTTGAGCCGGAGCTTGCCTGGGCTTTGAGCTCACGCTGGCTTATCAGGGGGGTTTGGTGCAGCTTTTCCAGGATTTCTTGGGTTTTTAGTTAAAAGCTCCAATGTGGCTCTCGGAGCTTGTGCAAGGAGTCTGGGATTTGCTCCCTGGGATGCTCTGGGCTGGGTTTTGACTCCTCTCTTGTCATGTCAGGGTGACTTCAACTTTCCAGGGTGCCACTGGTGATGCCACCAGAGCTATGTGGCCATGATTTATGTCCCTGCTGGGAAGACTAAGGAGAACATTGAGGAACATTAGGAATTAACCTGACCTTGGCAGAACTGCGTAAAGAGAATTAATTTGTTGGAGGTGCCTTTGGAGCAGAGGAACTTGGGACATTTCTGCTGGAGAGAGAGCATCTCCTAAACCCTTCCCTGGAGCTGTTGGTGGTGGGGGAGTGGAGATAAACCCAGTCCCTGTCCTTACCTGAGATATCGAAGATGAAATGAGCGTTTGCTCTTTTTTCTCTGTGGAAAACAGGTTTTAATGACAGGAACACATTCCCTGGCACTAATTAATAGGGAAGGCATGAGAGCGAGGGATAAGAATATCCAAGGCACTTCAGCTGTTTATTCATGGATAACTTTAGTGCATGGACTAAATATTGGGGTTTACTTTGATTTTACGATAGATCTCCGTGCTGGATTTTGCCAATATTTAATGTTTGGCTCTGCTGCTGGGAGGAACAAGCCTTTCACAAGGGATGCTCTCCCATCCCTGGACCCTGGGCACAGAAGAGCTCTGGACAAAGCTCGGCTTTAAACTCCCGGCTCTTCCGAGCCTCTCCCAGTGCCAGATCTCCTGACATTTACGGCACAGCCCAGCTGGGAAGGATTGGGCCTTGTAAATCTTAATGCTCAGGAAGCTGGGGATATTTAACCTGATCTGGAGGATGGGAGGGAAGGGGAAGGGTGGAAACCGTGGCAGTTAACATGGAACAGATTGGGGAGTCTGGTTTTTCCCTGGGGATGCTCCCTGGTGCTTGCAGCCAGCTCCCTGTTCCCTCCAGGGCATCCAAATTGTCCTTTGAGCTTTAATGAGCCACAAATTGAAGGAACAGCAAGGTCAGGTAGGATGGAGCCCTGGGCAACCTGAGTGGGATCACTGCCCATGGCAAAGGCTGGAATTGAAAGGATCTTTAAGGTCTCTTCCAAACCAAACCGTTGCAGGATTTTATGGAAATTGGATTTTGGAAATTGGATTTTTCTCCTCAATGGACTTAAAATGAATCCTCCCAGCCTTCCTTGCTGCGCTGGGAACTGAAGAAGCTCTAAACCCTGCTCAGTGGGAGGGAAACTGAGGCACAGAGTTGCCACCTTGTTTTCCTCCATGCCAGGCTGGAGCCATGCACTGATAGGACACAGGGAATGGCTTCCCATGGACAGAGGGCAGGCTTAGATGGGATTTTGGGAAGAGATTCTTCCCTGTGAGGTCTTGGTACAGGCTGCCCCTGGATCCCTGGAAGTGTTCCAGGCCAGGCTGGACGGGGCTTGGAGCAACCTGGGATAGTGGAAGGTGTCCCTGCCCAAGGCAGGGGTGGGATGAGATCATCTTTAAGGTCCCTTCCCACTCAAACCATTCCATGATTCTCTGATCCTGGAGTGTTCCTGAAGTGCCTTTCAGGTCCTGCCCTTCTCTCCCCGCTGCTGGGTGTATTTTGGGAAGGGAAGCCACGGATTCCTGCCTCCCCTAACCCCGTCCATGTTCAAACACCCACTTTGGGAGCCAGGCCCTTCTGCTCTGCCTCTGTTGTTTTCCCTTTCCCTACTTTTCTGCCGCATTCCCTTCCCTGGCAGTTAAATAATGGAGCTCATAGATCATAAAATAAATAGGGTTCGACTTCATGCCAGGCGCTGGATCAGAATGGATTGACCCGTGGGAATACACTCCCTCCCAATCGATGCGAGGCCATCAGGCCGGATAAATCTTGATAACGACCGACAACGGGAAGGTCAATACCTGGATTAATACATACATTAAACCAGCATGTATCTTCCACTGGCAGACGGCACCTTGGGGAGGGGCCTGGAATATCCCGAGCCAAGAGGATGGTTGGGAATGGGGAAAAGCAGCAGCTTGATCCTCCCTGTTTGATGTGGAAACATCGGGGCTGGATGAGCTTTTCTTACCCACTGGAGCATCAAATCCCCGCCGGCGGCTGCTCCTTAATGTGGAGGATGCTCCGGGGGGAAAGTTTTCCTTTGTGTTTTAAGAGTGTTTCCAAGTGCCATGGAATTATTGCTGGTTTGGCCCTGATTTCTCCAGGAAAGTGCTTAACACGGCTTTGCTGGAGAGGAAGGGATTTAAGGAAATGCCTTTGATTAAGTGCCCCGCTGAGAGACGGTCCCAAAAAGTCCTTCCGCTTGTGCCAGCTCTTCCCGTCCCTGTTGAGTGACATCCCAGCATCATTCCTGATTTTTCCGGAGCACCCTCAGTGCCTGGGATCCTCTTTGGGACAGAGCAGGGCTGCCTGTGGGGGATCCACGTGCTGGCACCCTGCCTAGCCAAAGAAACAGATCCTTCCTGTGACAGCAGCATTAACTTTTTATTAATAATAATCATTATTACTATTCCAACGTGGAGCCGGCTTCCAGCCAGCTCAATCCAAAGTTTCTTTCCTTTCTCCAAAAGGGTTTTTAAAAAAATTTCTTTTCCTTCCTGAGGTTCAGAACAGCCAGAGGAGCAGGGTGCAGAGAATATATCAGAGCAAGGAGGCCGAGGCGCCTCCACTCATCCCTGTGCACCCAACTCTCCCTCTCGGAGCCGATTCTGAGCGCGTCCTTTCCCAAGGCAGCAAGTGGCACCTGGAGCACGGAGTTTTTCGGATGACTTGCTCGCAAGCCTGGCTTTAGCTAAGCCTCAGGGGCTGCTTTGCATTCACCTGGCTCCGAGCTCTCCTCCCCGCAGCTGGAGAAGAGCTAGTCTCCTCTATTTCCTCCAAATAAAAATGCATGGAGTTGGCTTTTTCCAAAGAACTTGTTTTTTTCCAAGGCGATGATGGAGTTGGAGCTACTTTTCGGGGAGGCTGATCCCCCTCCTCCTCCTTTTCCTCCTCCTCCTGCAGCCCTTGTGGTTTGGCTGTAGTTATCTCGCGTGCCAGCTGCAGGCAGGAAAATTTTGCTGCCTAAGTAATATCCGTCAAAAGCCGGTGCTTCCATCGGCTGGAGATAGCGGGATGAGGGGAGCGTTGGCTCTCCAGGGCTTTTCTGTTTCCTCCTGCTGGTTTGGCTCTGCAGAGGCTCCTCCATGAGGAGCAGGAGGGTCTCTCCCACTTCCAGGCTGGGGGCATGGGCTCTGCTTGAAACGGCAGGAATTGAATTCCCTGGCTTCCCGTTGGGGTTGCTTTGGGTTCAGTTGGAATGGGGTTGAATGGGATGAGTATTTCCAGCCTGGAGGGGCCGGGATCTGCTGGATGCTGGTGCTCAGGTCACACCTCTTTTGGCACTGAGTTTTGGCTGCTGCTTCCATAGAACCACAGAACTGTTTGGATTGGGAAAGATTCTTAGGATCGTCAATTCCAACTGTTCCCCTGGCACTGCCAAGGCCACCAGTGATCCGTGTCCCCAACTGCCACATCCACATAGCTGTTAAATCCTCCAGGGATGGGGACTCCAGGGATGTGCCAGGGCTTGACAACCCTTCCAGTGAAGAAATTTTGCCTCATATCCTAATTTTCCCTCCCTGGTCATGGCATTTGGATGTAGAGTGCTGAGGAATTTCAGGCTGGCTGCTGCCACTGCTCACTCTGGCATTGGCAGGGAATCAAGGGGGTGAAACTCCTTATCCATTTAGAGGAAAACAAAACCTCGGGATAAAAATTAACCCAAAGCTCTCCCTTTGCTGCTCTTCCAGCCTTGCTCAATTTTTCTTTTTGTGAAACACCTCAGGAGCTGTTGAGTTCCAAAAGCACCATTGCTAGCTGGGAAAAAGAGAAAAACAAGCCAATATATGGGAGCAGCTGGAAAACTTTCCAAACAAGTCAGGAACGTGCTGGAATGTGCAGAGCTCCTTCTTTCCCTCTCTGGTCCTGCTCAAATGAAATCAAATAAGTCCCGGCTCAGTGGTTCCTGTTGCTGTTTCTTTCTTAACATTCCCCAAAGGGTCCTTTTTCCATGAAAATCTCAAAGTGGGTAAACTGCTGGGAAATGTGGAAGCATCCAAGCATCCTTTGCCGTGTCTTTCTTCCAGCACAGATGTAATCTGGGAACAGAGGTATTTTTATATTAAAGCATTTTTTATTAATTTCCCACCTCGCTCTCTTCTCCAATGTCTCCCCTGGGTCTATAGTGCTGACTGTCTCCATGGTATCCGAGTTGCTTCCCTATAAATCCATATCCCGGCAAAGAGTGAACTTCCCGGGCTCTGGCATTTATCACCTCTTTAACTGAATGGGCATTTATGTGGATGGGAAGAGGGAAGGGAAGCACGAAGCTCCCAGTGATGGAATGCGACCTGCAACCACCGGGCTGTTGGCTCAGGGTGATCCCTGCTCCTGAGCAGGAGCCAGGATGGAGCGTCCATGGATGTACAGGGGCTGGCCATGAATGTAGCGTGGTGGCCATCAATATAAAGGTGGTGGCCATCAGTGCAGAGGTGGAGGCCATCAGTGCAGAGGTGGAGGCCATCAGTGCAGAGGTGGAGGCCATCAGTGCAGAGGTGGAGGCCATCAGTGCAGAGGTGGAGGCCATCAGTGCAGAGGTGGAGGCCATCAGTGCAGAGGTGGAGGCCATCAGTGCAGAGGTGGAGGCCATCAGTGCAGAGGTGGAGGCCATCAGTGCAGAGGTGGAGGCCATCAGTGCAGAGGTGGAGGCCATCAGTGCAGAGGTGGAGGCCATCAGTGCAGAGGTGGAGGCCATCAGTGCAGAGGTGGAGGCCATCAGTGCAGAGGTGGAGGCCATCAGTGCAGAGGTGGAGGCCATCAGTGCAGAGGTGGAGGCCATCAGTGCAGAGGTGGAGGCCATCAGTGCAGAGGTGGTGGCCACCAATGTAGAGGTGTTGGCCACCAGTGCAGAGCTGATGACCATCAGTATTGCAGAGAGGGTTAAAAAACCCCAAAGGACGGAAGATGGATGAGGCTGTTTTCCCATGGAACAGCAAAAACAGCCAGAGGCAGCGCTCCAGCTCTTCCTCCCGCATCCCAAATTGTTCCTCTGCGAGCCGCCTTGGCTTTGCTCCCGCTGCTGATGTCTCCAGCCCACGTTGGGAATGCAGAGTGTTTATAAAGCAATTTGGGATTTGGCTTGCTTGGCTGAACACTTCAAAAACTCATTTTGAATTGAGAGTGGCATCTGCAGCAGGATGGGGCTGGGCCCGTCCTAATGCCGGGAAAGGCGCCGGGATGTTGATGTGCCATGGGATGAGGTGCGCTCCTGAGGACCCCCAGAAGGATCTCTGCATCTCTGTCCCAGCCACCCCTCAGCTCCGGATGGCGTTTGGTCACCTTGTGGCACCGGGGCATGTGTCACCAACCAGCTCTGCCACCAGGTGAGATGGAGAAGTTTGGGAGAGGAAGACAAGAATTCCTTATGGATTTTCACTTCAGTGCTGAATAACCCGGGATCCGTCTGAAGATGCAAATTATCTGCCTTGTTTTTGGCGTCGAGCGTAGGCTTTTTGTGGCCTTGTCACCCGCAGCCGTGTCCCTCAAAGCCACGCTCAGCGGGGACCTCTCCAAGTGGGAAGGCAGAAGACTCCGAGCGTGCCCCGGGTCCGCTCTTTGTCCTGCCCGAATGGGGAGAGATTGAGGAACGAGGAGAAGCAGAGTTGTTGAGCTGTGCCATGAAAAGGTTCTGCAGGTGGTGCCTGAATGGGCTCAGGTGCTGCATAAAAGGTATCAGCCAGGCTTTATCTCCGCGTTGGCAGCTCCTTATCCAGCGAGAAAAGTCGGATGTGCCGGTGCGGCGGGCGCGGTGAATTCACTGGGAGCCGTCATTCATCCAGGGGAAGGGGGAAAAGCACCTGGGCTGTTTGATGGCTCTGCCGGGGTCTGAGGAGCAGAGGTGACAGGGACATGTCCCGGTGCCACCACCCCGGGTCTGGCTGTTCTCCTGCAGCGGCTCCATCCGCTGGGAAGGATTTGGAAATCCTGTAAATGAAGTGGAAAGATGGGAATCTCACCAGCAAAGGGCTGCAAGCTCCGCTCTGGGGTTATCTCAGCAGTTCTGATAGTCAGAAATGTGAGGATTTTCCTCTAAACAACCCTTTCCCAGGAAAACAGCTGATCTTAACTCGCTTTAGGGCTGGAATCCAGCCCCGTTCCAGTGCTAATCCACTCATTGCATTTCCAGTGTCAATTTGTGACCAATTCAGATCACAGGCAACTGGCTGTAAAATAGTTTTCTCTGGGAGAAAACATGTTTTCCAGGGATTGGGAAGGGCTGGGGGAACTCCTGTGTGTGCAGGCAGGTCCTGGAGGTGGCAAAAGGCTGTCGTGTGGCAGAGCTTGAGCTCGGTGGGTTTACAAAGCAAATTAGTGCAGAAAAATAAAGGTGGTGGAAGGACAATTCATGTCCATCGCTATTCTGCACTCTCTGCACACTTTGATTCATTCCAGGTATGGAAACCCAAGGATTTTATCACTGATTTCCAAGTGCTCGCACCCTAATCCCCAGGAAATTCTTATTTGCCTGCAGTTGAAGCATTTCAGGAGATGGGAAGATGGTTCAGAGGGAGCGTGTTCGTATCGCAGCTGCCTTGGGGCTAAATCCAGCTGGGATGCGCAGGGATGTGCTGGGACACCTGAGCAAGGAAAACCATCCCTGAGGAGGCACTTGCTGCCCTAAATCCCCACTGCAGCTCACTTGTGTCCCGCAGGACAATTTTTAACACTCCCAGTGAGGAAAAAAAAGGGTGCTGTTGTCTTTCCAAAACCCATGGGATACGGGATTGATCCCATTCCCGTTTCACTGCTCGTCCTGAAAATTCTGCTCTCTGCCTGTGGAGCTTCTGGCTTAGGAGCAGGAGGATCCTTTGTATTTGTGAGCTTCCGGAGTTTGGGGTTCTCTGGGTTTCATGGACTCGTGGAGTGGTGTGGGTGCAAAGGGACCTTAAAGCTCATCCCATTCCACCCTCTGCCACGGGCAGGGACACCTTCCATTATCCCAGGATGCTCTAGGCCCCATCCAAGGTGTCCCTGCCCGTGGCAGAGGGCTGGAATTATATGGTCCTTAAAGTCCCTTCCAACCCAAACCATTCTATGATTCTCTTTTGTGATTCTGTGATAATTTTCACCCGAAAAGGACAAAACCTCTCCCAGAGGGTGAATCCAAACCAGTGCATGCTGGAATTCCCAGGGCAGGAGGAACTGGGCGAGGGGAAAGCAGTGGAGCCAAGCAGGGGGAGAGCAGCGGAATGAAACCCCGGAATTTTAATTTGTTAACCAGAACAGAATCAAATCAACATCTGCAGTCTACAAAACCTCTTTAACAAGCTGTGTGTTGGGTGTTTTATTTCCCAGGCACAGGTATCCAGTCTCATCTTTCCAAAGTTGCCTGGAATGAGCGTGGGCGGATAGAGAAAAGCAAAAAAAAAAAAAAGCTCTTTTTTTGTGGGCGGGAGTCGAGGCAGCAGCCACCCACGTCCTTTATTATGATATTCAAATGTCAATATATTTTTAATTGGTTTATATCCATCCCCCCCCCCATCCAGCTGCCTTTGGTAATTAGGGCTCTGTAAATAGATTTTACTGTAATTGGTACGAGAAGGAAAATTGGAGGACATTGTACAGTGCATGGGGTTGGGGTTGGGTTGGGAGATTTTTTTTCCACCTCCCTGTCTTTCCTCTTTTGACTCATTTTACATCTGTGAGCTTTGTGTCCCGAGGGAGGAGGAGGAGGAGGGAGCCACGGCCCTCTTCCAGTTCTGCACAAAAACTCAGAAGTGGGAGGACCGGGTGGTTTGCTCCGGGCTGGGACACAGGGAAAAGCCAGAAGCCAACCCAGGTTATCCCTTTTGGCACCACAAGAATGTCCACCAGGACACACCAGGAGCAGTGAGAGCTCCCTCCCAGTGCCAAACTGGGAGAGCCCCAGTTCCCTGCAGAATCTTCAATCGGCCTCGAGCCAAAAGGCCAAAATCTGCCCAAAATCCTGTGATGATTTACAGTTCCCTGCTTTATAATTTGGGGCTGTTTCTCCAGGAGGGTTTGTAACTTCTCTTTCCCTTTTCCTGTTCTTCCAGCCTGTGTAAAGGACGGACTCTCTACTCCGTGGTGAGGGATGCCAAAATTGTCCTGGATGTCAACAAGACGAGGCAGATAGCACAAGAAATTGTGAAGGTACGGTCTGGTGGCGTCTGGATCCGGCAAAAAGCCCAGCCAGGAACCCAGTCCAGTCATTCTGGGGAGTGGGAGAGGAGCAGCCAAGGATTCTGAGCAGGATAGCTCTCCTTGGCTTTGAAATCCAAGGATTCTGGTCAGGATAGAACTCCTTGGGTTTAAAATCCAGGTCTCTTTGACCTCTCTCATGTGGCTGAACTGGGATGGCACCGAAGCTTCCATGGGCTCCCCATGCTTGGGGATCATCCTGGCCGCTGCTCCTCTTCCCTGCTGGAATTTCAGGTGTTTAAATCCAGCATTGCTTCTGTGAAGGAACTCCTGGTTGGATATTCCTCTCCTCTTGGGAAAAAATGTAATAATCATGGACTACAAGAATGGTTTGTGTTGGAAGAGAGCTTAAAACCCCCTGCCATGGGGTAGGGACACCTTCCACCATCCCAGGTTGCTCCAAGCTCCATCCAACCTGTCCTTGGACACTTCCAGCATTCCCAGTATTCCGACAAAGTGTTCCCAGGGCCGAGGCTCCCGGAGAAATCCATGCCATGATGCCACAAGGCCAAGCTCACATACATTTTCCAGAGCTAAAAATGCTTTTCCTTTCCCAGGGATGACTCCAAGCGCATCTTCCACACTTCAGACGTGTCCCTGTAAACAATCCCGGGGAGGATCCTCCTGTGGCGGGGCGGAGTGGCTGGGAATTTGGGTCCCGAGCCCTCACAGCTTCCCAAGGGATGTCAGCAGCGGCACTGAGGTGTTGAGCCGTCTGTCAGAATGGGGCCGTGCCGTGATTCCAAACACGTTTATCACTAGAGGTATTTGGCACGTGCCCTGCCGTGGGAGCTGTGACGCTGCCCCTGTGCCCTGCTCAAGGTCAGCCAGCACTTCCACCCTGGAGCACAAACCTGGAGCTGATCCCGCATTTAACTGTGGGAAAACAACACAAAATCAGGTTTTCTGGCAGATCTTAGCCCTCCCCCTTTAAATATTCAAACCCAGGTTAAAAGCAGAATATGTTTGGCAATATTTCCCGGATGGTGCCTTTTCCCTGGATGGTGCTTAGGCTGTATCTTATTAAATAGCCTATTTTGTGTTTATTTGGACCCAGTTTTAACTCTAAAGTTTGAATTCCTTCCGTTCTCCTGGAGTCTCCAGGCAGGAGCTGACAGGTGAGCACAGCCTGAGCCTTTTGCTACCCCAGAGCCACGGCCTGAGCTGGGGGTGCCTGAGGCAGCCCAGAGCCTCTCCCTTCTTAATTCCTATTTCTAAAAGGTTTTCCACCTTTTAGACACGGATTTTTCCCGCTGAGCAAACACTTGAAGCGTCACAGTTTAGCCTCGTGTTTTCCTCCGTTTTTGAGCTCAGGGCTTTTGCCTTCCAGATGTTCCCAGCGGGAAGAGCGGCTCAGTTCAGCCCCTTTCCCTGCGTGGGTTCATTGCTCCGTGTGGGTTTTGAGGATGAGGCTGAGAGATTTTTCTGCAGCTGTTGCTTGTCAGGAACAGGTTGGAAACCTCCAACACTGGTGTTGCAAGGCAGAGGGGTTTTGTATCCACCCCAGATCCCTGGAGGAATTAGCAGAGCTCCAAAGGCTCTCCTCCTGCACCTAAGGGAATTCCTGGAGAAGTCCAGCCCTGCCACAATGCCGTGTCCCAACCATGTGGCCCATTCCTGTTGAGGAGCAGCTTCCCAGCCTTCCCACCTTTCCCCACCAATCTCCAGCAGATGTTTTCGTGGACTTGGGAGTGGCGGATGCGTTGGGAAGCGAAGGAAAATCCCAACACCTTGGTTTGGGTGGGCTTGGAGCTTCATTGTCCGGAGGCTTTGGATTTGCTGCGCAGTCACAGCAGCTGTTTGATTTTATCCTTTGGGTCCTGGAATGTGACGGGAGAGCTGCTCAGCTCATTGGATTGGTGGGTGCAAGGTTATCCCGTGATCCTCGGGAGGGGAAGGACAATTTATCCCGGGAGTGGTGCCGGCAGAGGGAGCTGGCTTTTCACACAGCCCAGCAAATGAAGGCGTTACTTGGCCCAGAGTGTTTCCTCACGGATCATCCCGGGGGCCGGGGTGGCAGGGCTGGAATTTGCAGTGGGATCTGCACGGAGTGAGGTGAGGGATTTGGTTTTGCCTGGAGAAATTCCTTCAGCGAAGGCCAGGCTGTGTTTGATGATTCCATGGAGACGAGCTCCCCGCTGGATGTGGGAGCAGGTGGCAGCAAGGTCCTGATGTTGCTCTGGAATCCCGTCACCCTCAAACAATGGGAAGGGGCTGCAGAGCATTCCCCTCAGTGGCACTGGGGCCCACCCATGGATTCTCAGGGCCCTGCACTGCACCTGGCCAGAGAAACATTGGAATGTTGTTCCTTGCTCCACCCTGGCACTTTCTGGAGGTGACAGTGAATTTAAAAGCCGATTTTTAAACCTCATCGTTATTTCATGTGCTGGGAATTGGAGAACCCTAATTAATCCTGGTGCCTGGAATGCTCCTGGCATCCAGCCCCCAATCCTTTCCTTCCTCCAGCATCCTTTGGCAGGAGCTCTTTAGGATTTGCTCCCTGCAGGGCACAGTGAAACCCCCACATCTCGCTGGGTTGGGGTGTTTCTCCGTTTGTTTTCCCACTTTTTCCAGATGGTGGAATTTGGATTGAGCTTCTGGCTCCACATCAGCCGCCAGCTTAAAAATAAATTCTTCTCGCACAGCCTGCATGGTTAATGATGATAGATGAAAAGATGAGACTCAGGACGGATGGATCCCCATGGAATTCCAGTTAATAAATCCCCATTTTCCAGTGACAGACAACCAATATTCCCTCTTAAGCAACAGTTTGCCGGCCTGTTGGGCATTGATCCTTCAGCAGCATCCTGCAGATCAAGTTTTCCCTGAGTCTGCTTAGGAGAGTGAAAAGTGGGACAGCATCAAAATCCCTGCTGAAGTTGGGATAAATGTGTTTTATCCCCCTCCCCATTCCCAGAATTATCCCGCGGAGCTGAACATCCGCCACACGGAGCTGCCGGCAGTCTGCTTGATTTGCCGACTCTAAACAGGAGAGTTTGGATTTCCCACCCATGGCCTTTTTGTGCCTCATTAGCACTAATTTTAATTAACCGCTGAGCAGTTTTTCCTGGGGGAAAGGAATTAAGGCAGGACTCCCGCGAGGCGCCGGTTTCCAGGCGGATGGGGCCGTCGGAAGCGCCAACGGCTGCGCCAGGGCAATGGGGAGCGGTGACTTATTACCCTCCTCTGCCAGCCCCCAAAAACACGGAGGCGAAAACATCATCACCATCCATTTCCCAGCAGAGGATTCCAGGGAAGCGGCTGCCGGGTGGGTTTGGCGCTAATTTTTCCTGCGGAATCAATTCATCAGGAAGATGAGGGGGCGCCGTGGCAGCTGGGACACCCACACCACAATTCCATCTCCCTCCGGGAGCCCATCCCAAAGCAGGGACCCCTCCAGACACTTTCCCTTCCTGCAGGGCCCTTTGGGGACGTGGTCCAGCTTGGATGTGCCGTGGTGGTTCATGGATGCTCCTAGCATCCCATGGGAATGCCGCCACTCCGGTGTTATCCCATCCATTTGTGCCGCTTTTGTAACCTGGGGGTGTTCTCCTCCCTCTGTTCCATCCCAGGGAATGGGATACCTGCATGCCAAGGGCATCCTCCACAAGGACCTCAAGTCCAAGAATGTCTTCTACGACAACGGGAAGGTGGTGATCACCGACTTCGGGCTCTTCAGCATCTCCGGAGTTCTCCAAGCGGGCAGGTAGGAGGACATGGACATACTGGAGCTCCTCCCCGTGCCCTAGAGCTGGGAACACGGGGAAAGATCCCAAAAAATCCCTTTCCAAGTGCCTTTTTGTGTCCTCAGCCTCGGCAGACAGGAGTTCAGAGGCCTTTGAGTGTCGTGGGGCTGCTCTGTTTGAAGGGAGTTGGTTTTGCTCCGTAGGAAGGAACACGATGCCATGTGTGAGCCTCTGGAATTTTGGTTCAGAGAGGCAAACTGTGCCTCTTGGACCAGCCTCTTCCCATGGGATGCATCATTTCCACGGCCAAACCACCCTGCAGCCACCCAGGAGATGCTCCTGTGGCATCAGGGCTGGTCCGTTCCTTGGCTTTTCCCTTTCCATCGTTATAATTCCCTGGCATCTGCTTCATCTCCTGCCTGGATTGAGTGATGCCATCCCTGTGCTGGCCCCACTCCGGTGACATTTTGGGAATTACAGACATCTGGCCATGGTGTCTGTGCTGGGCATGGAGCAAGACATGGAAAATGAGAGCCAAGCTTGGGACTTTCACAACTTTGTGACATTTTGGGGTCTCGGAGGGTTTAAATCTGAAGGTTTTGGTAAATGTTCCTTATTAAATTTCTTTTCCCGATGCTTTGGGAGGTTTTCCAGCCATGGGAATGGCAGGGAAAAGAATTCCAGCAGCTGTGGAAAGAAGGAAAAGCAAAGCTGGAGGGAAAAGGAAACAGAAGTGGGGAAGGAAGAACAGAAATAATATTTTTTCAAAGTGTGGAATAAGAACATTGCTGACTTTTCCCACCTTTCCCACTAAATCTTTTGTGCTGGATTTCCCAATAAGCCCTTTGTGTTGGGAGCAGCACAGGCCAGGCTTGGAGAGTTTTCCCCTGGTCCTTCCATCTTCATGGCAAAGATGCTCAGGAGATAAAAAGCCTCTCGGAAATGATGGATTTTTTTTCCCAATTTCCCAGTGATGAGTTCAAAAGATTAGAGGAAACAGCAGCGGCTGCCTCTCTCCATCCATGTACTCCCAGATTCTCCACTCTGCCTGGATAAATATCAATGGATTTTAGCACAAACTTAGCCAGAAACTTTGGAAAGCCAGGAAATCAGGATCTCCTGCTGTGGCAAAGTGGGTTTGCCTCTGGTTTGGCAGCTGGATAGGGAGTTTGGGATTCAGGGCCTGCCAGGAGGAAGGGACAGCTCATTCCAGCAGGGAATGAGGATTTGGGCAAAACTGGCCAAGTTTTGCCAGGAATCTTTGCTGTGAAGGTCAGGGATGCTCCGGAGATGGGATGAGAAATGGGGGGAATGGGGTTTTGGATGAGGTGGCCGATGTGTGGCCACCTCTGCCCAAGATTGGGATGTGCCCTATGGGGTTAGAATCCAGGAGATGACTCAGGAAGGGTGGCCAGGAAAGCAAGGCTGGACAGAAATGAGCAGGGCTTTGCTGAAAAATGGAGAAAATGAGAAAATTTGTGCCCTGGGCTTCTGGTAGCACATGTTTTCTGAGGGAGGAGAGCTGAGAGAAGAGCAGGGATCCACGGCCACCACGAATTTTGGAACAGGAAGTGTCTGCAGGTCTGATCTCCCCTTTTCAGGGTAGGGTTTTGCTCGTTTTGGTGTCTCTCAGATGAAGACAGGAGATAAACCCCAATTTTGGGGTCCTTAGAGGCATGGAAAAACATCTCTTGGGAAGGAAGCAAATTTTTGGAGGTCAGGTTAAGATGGTGACGTTTCTTCAGCTGGTTTTGCTGGGGTTAAAACACTTCCTGCAGAGCTTTGGTGACCTGGGGTTTCATCCTGCTGAAATCAGATTTAGTCCTCCTTTATTTAAATGTTCTTGGGCTCGGTGGGGCTCCCCTGGAATTAGGAGGAGCACGAGATGGGTCTTGAGGAGTCTGAGGATCTCTTCTGCTCCTGCTTTTGCCCTGGGGGTGGCCTGGAAGATGCTCAGCTGGGTGTGGCCGTGAAGTCAGGTAAACCCTGGTCCTAAACCCTCCAATTGCTGTAACTGAGCCACTTCTGGGATCCCATCAAAGCCCAGCCCGCATTGCTGGGAGCTCATAACCCATAGGAGCTTTGCCAGGGAGGAGCTGTGCATCCCAATCCAGTCCCTGGAGCATCCCGAGGCTGCTTGTGGAATGCCACAGCCCTCAGCCGCTTGGACGAGCAGAAACAAAAGCCCCAGGAGGAACCCGGGCCTTGCTGAGGGTGCCGGAGCGGATCCAGGTGCTGCCCACTGCATCCTGCTGCTTCCCGGGAGGGAGAGACAGGCACAGGGCAGGACGAGCGAGCCCAAGCCTTTTTAATTGCCCGGGTGCTTAATGATCTGTAATGAAGAGCTGGAGGATGGGGGGAGGTGGCCGGGCAGCCGAAAGCCTCCCCTCTGTGCCAAAGTGCTTTTCCCGCGGCTCCGGAGGGTCCGCCTGGAGTGGAGAGGAGCCATCGACACCCCAGAGGGGACAAGGAGGCTTCGTCAGGGATTCCTGGGAGTGGCAGTGCCCTTCCCTAGGGAGGGGGTCCCTCTGGTGACTGCCAGACCTGCGACTGGGATTGGGGACAGCTTTGCAGACCGGAGGATCTGGGTTGTGCCAGTTTGGGATTAGACCCCATCCCTGGTTGGCGTCCCATGGGATTTCGGCTCCAGGCTGACATTCAGATGACCCCACAGCCATCCCTTAGCCCTGTTCATCCCCATCTTTGGGAGGGTCCAAGCACAAACAGGGAGGAATTCCTGGCAGGAGCCAGCGGGCTCTTCCTCCTCCAGCCCAAGGTGACGTGGGACAGTTTTGTTCCCTCCTGCTGCTGGACTTGGGCTCAGACACACGATGGAGCTGCTTCAGGTGTCACCACTGCTGATGATCCAGGGATTTTGAAGCCAGCAGTGTATCCCAGGTGCCTGCTGGGGGATGTAAAGGATGGAGAAGTCACCACTGTCATCCTCAGCCATTGCCAAAGGATTGGACCCCCAATCCAAGCAGGGGGAGCCTGGGGAGGTGGAGAAGGACAGACGAGACGAAATGAGGGGCTGTTATAAAGCCAGGCTGCTCCCATGGGAGATGCCATTGGAGGCTTGGACTTGGAGGGGCTGTTTTGTGGCCAAAGACTTGAAAACACCAATTCCCAGGCTGTTACTTTAGGAAGGGTTTGCTCAGAAGAGGCTCCCATTCCATTTGTGGTCCCCATTCCAACTTCCTGCTCCAGCCACAGTGGGGACGCTGGGGGAATTCATCCCCATTTTACCCCTGGATCCCGTAAGGGGTTTTGGTGCAAAGGGCACAGCAGGAGCCCCAGCAGACCCTAAATCCCCATCACCAGCCTGGAAGAGCCGAAGCTCCCCTTTAGCACCATCCTGCGTCCAAACTTTCTTCTGCTGTCTGGCAGGGACATTTCTCAGAGCAGGGTTAAATCCTGACTTTGCAAGGATGACGTGGGAAAAGCCAGGCTTAAAAACCTTGGGAAGAGGACAGGAAGCTGGGGGCTGCTCCCTGGGGATGTGGTGAGCCGTCCCCCAGTGGCACCCGCAGCTCTGCTCCGTGTCCCAGCAGGAACCACCATCCTGTGCCCCAGATTTTTCCTGCTGCCCGGCAGGGACAACTGTGCCAACATTTCCAGAGCAGGGTTAAACCCTGACTTTGCGAGGATGACATTGGAAAAGCCAGGCTTAAATCCCTGGGAAGAGGGTGGGAAGCTGGGGGCTGCTGGCCGGGGATGCGGCGCTGCTGTGCCCCGGGGTACCCACGGCTCCGGCTGCGTGTCCCGGCAGGAGGGAGAACAAGCTGCGCATCCAGAACGGTTGGCTGTGCCACCTGGCCCCCGAGATCATCCGGCAGCTCTCCCCGGACACCGAGGAGGACAAGCTGCCCTTCTCCAAGCACTCGGATGTCTTTGCCCTGGGGTGAGTCCTGGGGCAGTGGGAGGGGACGGGAGCAGGGAGCTGGCGTGATTGGGTTGGTGCCTTCTGGAGGCTGACGTGGAACAGAGACCAGGCAGAGCAGAAGGATAAAGTAGGATTTATTAAAAGGCCTCCATGGGCACACCTGGGCCACACAAGAGCCCGGCTGGGCTACACCCGAGATGCACCCGAATGGTCACAAAAAAATGGATGACTGATCACGAGGTCTCACATTTTTCTAAGTTCTGGTCCATGACCATATTAGAGTCAAATTGTCCAAGCACAGCTTCAGGTTATGAAGCTCCATCCTCCTTGCTTTCTCCTCTCACTTCACCGTTGTTTTTGTTCTTGGGCCTGGAAGTTCTCCTTGGTCCCAAGCTGGAGCAGGAATTGTTTTGTCTCCCTACTCTGTGAAGAGAGCTCAGCAGCACTTAATATGAAACCCCAAACTACCCACTAAAACAGCACAGAAGCTAAAAAATATAAAAGCTAGAACTTAAGGCATCAGGGTCAGGTGGGAGCTGCTCCAGGCACAGGAGGGGATGAGGATGCTGTTGGCTTGCCCCAAATCCAAGGGACGCTGCCGGATGGAATTCCCATTTCTGGGTTCAGAGAACCTTCCTGCTTCGAGAAATTTTGAGTGAAACCATCCCTAAATTCTCCTGTTTTAGACCAGGCTGGCTCTGGGTAATGGGATCCAGAGTATCCTGAGGACGCCAGCCTGGGGATGCAGGGGGCTGGGGTGGGAACACAGATCTGGGAGCCCTTGGACGGCCCAATTGTCCCCAAATTACTAAACCCTCCTGCTTTGGACCACAGTGGTGCTGGGCAGTGGGATCCAGAGTATCCTGGGAATGCCAGTGTGGGATCCTCTCTGCCCTGCACCCTCCTGGGGCAGGTACCAATGAGAAGATGGATGGATGGAGGTGTCAAAGGTTGGGGACACAGCTCTGGGAGCCCCTGGACACCCCGATTCTCTCTAAATTATCAAATCTTCCTATTTTGGCCACGGATCAGGGTGGCTCCAGGCAATGAGATTCAGAATATCCTGGGAATGCCAGCCTGGCATCTTCTCTCCCCTGCATCCTCCTGGGGTGGGAACTGATAAGAAGGTGCTTAGATGATGGATGGGGATGCCAGGGGCTGGGGACACAGCTTTGGAGCCCTTGGACACCCGGATTCCCCCCTCCAGCCACTGCAGGGGGCTGATGGTGGTGCCAGCTCTACGAGGAGTTGCCAAAAGCCAAGAAAATGAGAATTCCTAAGTTTTCCTCAGCAAACCAGTTCATTCCCCCTGCCCCTTTTCTGCCCACAAACCTCCCTGAGGGCATGAGCCAATTCCACCTCGCTAAACCCTTCCCGAGGCGAGGCGGACGCAGGTTTCACCCAGAGGATTAATTTTCTCATGGATACCTCGAAGGCTGTGGGATTAGGGAGCGTGGGCCCGTTATCCAAGGCAATATTCCCATCAAACCCGCAGTAATTACAGCTGGAAGGGTCTGGCTCCTTTTTTTTTTTGCCCTCCCTGAGGTACAACTTCAGCACAGAAATAAAGAGGTAATTAAAGGATCGTATCCAACTAAGTGAGAGTGGGTGGGGAGACGTAATTTTCCCTTTTTTCCCTCAAGTGTGAGCTCTGCCCTTATGGAAAGCGTGAGTTTCCTGAAAAGATGAAAAAGGTTTCCTCACATTTTCCCTCTTTCTTGTTCCTGCTGCCCTCCATCAAGCCCGGGAGGTTCAGGGATGATCCAGAGGGGTCCTTCCCACCAGGGATTTGGGGATCAGGGAGAGCAAGAGGAAAAGATCTTTTAAAGGTGACAAAAACTCCCAGTGAGAAACTGGAATTAACGCCTTGGATGAGTTCAATCCAACCTGAGCGTGTTTGGATGCTGCTCCTGAGGATTTTGTCCTGTGCCCACAGGATCTGCCTCTCTCCAAGCCCCCCATTCTTCTGCACCCACATAATTCTCCCATTATCCAATTTTTTTTTTTTTTGAGATTTCCAGCCAAACTGTGCAAAATCAGAAGAATTCCAATTCCTGAAATCATGGAGCTTCCCTAACTGGGAGGAATCTTCCATTTATCAGACAGATTTTTCCACTGATGTCATTTTAACCCTGGGTTTTTGCTACTTTAAGTGGTCACGAGGGCATCCCTGGGAGGGAAAAGCAGGTCCAGGGAATTTGTCTTTGACAGTGGGGCTGGCATTGTGGGAATCCAGGCTCATCCAGGCTCCGGGTGCCAGAAAATGATGATGCAAAACTTCCAGGCAGTAGCGGGGGCGGAAAACCACAGGGGTGCCCACCAGTTCCATCGGTGATGCCCTTGTTTGGGGATATTCCCTGGATTTGGGATTCCTCACGGAAAAGAGGGCTTGGCTTAGCGATGAGAGCAGGAGCAGATGGCCAGGGCTTCACGTGGCCATCGCCTGGTGAGGACACCTGGGATGGTTCATAGCACGGCTTGGATGGATTTTTGGAGCTTGGAGAGCTTTTTGGAAGAGAAAAAGGGAAAAGCTGGAGTGAAAGTGAATCCTTCCCAGAATTCTGCTGGAGTGGTGGTAGGTGGATCCCCACCATCCTCTCTTCAGCTGCTCCATGGGCAGTTGCATCCAGATGGGACATTCCCACTTGATGTCACAGGATGGCTCTGTCTGGGCCTCCATCAGCCTCTGTCCTCCTTCCCAGGGGTTGGGATCTCCCCTGGGAGATCAGGGCTCGCTCCAGGTCAAATTCCACTCCAGGTCAAATCAGGGCTCGATCCAGGTCAAATTCCTCCCGCTGGAAAATGGGAGAGGTGACACCTCTGTAACGAGGGCTGAGCACCTCTGGGGTGAAGCATCTCCTGGATGAGGTGGTTCTGGAGCAGGGACAGGCGTTGGATGTGGGCGTGGTGGCCGGACACCTCCCCATCCTGGACCCCTCCCGGCTGCTCCGTCTGTAACTGCCGGTGTCTCCCAACAGCACCATCTGGTACGAGCTGCACGCCCGGGAATGGCCCTTCAAGACGCAGCCAGCGGAGGCAATAATCTGGCAGGTGGGAAGAGGGATGAAGCCCAACCTCAGCCAGATCGGCATGGGCAAGGAGATCTCGGTAGGTGCCGTGGGGCCCTGTCTGGGTGTGCATGGACGGGGACAGGGCTGGTGGGGCCTTGGAAAAACCCTCTGGATCTGCCGGTCTCACCCAGCCAGGCTTGGTCCTGCTGCTGTGCTCAGTTCCAACATTCCCTTTGCTCCAGCCCTTCCCAAGGATGTGGGGATGGAGATGGGTGCTCATGGGATGGACACTCCCCCGTCATCCCAGCCTTTCGTGAGGATGTGGGGATGCAAATGGGATCCTCGTGGGTTGGGCACGTTCCCTCCATCCCGGCCCTTCCCAAGAATCCGGCAATGGAGATAGGTCCTCATGGGATGGATACACGCCTCCCATCCCAGCCCTTCCCAAGGATCCGGTGACGGAAATGGGATCCTCATGGGCTGGGCACAGCCCCTCCATCCCAACCTTTCCCAAGGATTCAGCTATGGAAATGGCTCCTCATAGGACGGATGCATTCCCTCATCTCAACCCTTCCCAAGGACCCAGTGATGGAGGTGACTCCTCATGGGTTGGGCACATTCCCTTCATCCCAGCCTTTCCCAAGGATCCAGTGATGGAGATGACTCCTCATGGGTTGGGCACATCCCCTTCATCCCAGCCTTTCCCAAGGATCCAGTGATGGAGATGACTCCTCATGGGTTGGGCACATCCCCTCCATCCCAACCTTTCCCAAGGATCCAGTGATGGAGATGACTCCTCATGGGTTGGGCACATCCCCTCCATCCCAACCTTTCCCAAGGATCCAGTGATGGGTCCTCATGGGATGGACACATCCCCCCCCATCCCAACCCTTCACAAGAATCCAGTGATGGAAATGGATCCTCATGGGATGGATACGTCCCCCCCATCCCAGCCCTTCCCGAGGACCTGGTGATGGAGACGGGGTCTTTGTGGCCTGGCCGCAGCGCCTTGTGGCCCATTGGGGGCGAGGCTTGTGGTGGGAGAGGGACTGGCTCAATTCCCACTGGGAGAGGGCCTGGCTGGGTTTCCTCACGCGCACTCCCTGTGGCTCCAGGACATCCTCCTGTTCTGCTGGGCCTACGAGCAGGAGGAGAGACCCACCTTCACCAAGCTCATGGACATGCTGGAGAAACTGCCAAAGCGCAACCGCCGCCTTTCCCACCCGGGGCACTTCTGGAAGTCGGCAGAGTAAGTCCCTATCCCTGCCCATCCTCCCCTATTCCCGGATTTAATGGGGGGGGGGGGAAGG